>CAKJUN010000027.1:0-27993 GCA_917880885.1 Limnephilus marmoratus
TTTCAATTTGGGAGGCGTTTTAGGTACCATCGCCCCGGGAACCATTTATTGGATAACCAACACCCCCGCCACTTGGTCACCGCAAGTGGTCCTCTATGTTTGGTGACAGAGCCTGGGTTCCCGGGTTCACGGATGAGGTCTGCATGGGTTTTGGTGGCGGATAATTTTGTCCACTTACTGCGTGGCGGGCCGGATTGGGAGAAACTGGAAGAGGAAGATCTTTTGATCTCTACAGCTGGACTCTCCACCATCATTTCATACTTTTACCTACCTTTTCCCTACCCAAAACTTCCTTTCCTTCCTTATCCTAAAAATACCCTCCACACAGCTTCTCCAATGATGTCCAACAACTTCTCCAACAAAGTCCCTGAGCGATTATTTTTCCTCGGTGCCTCCAATGTGAGGTTTATGTTTTTAAAAAAAATCTGTTTCAAATTTTTAGTTGAGAGTCGCTTACATTGCCTTCAGTGATTAATTGAAATTTTTTTTTTTTAAACACTTTATTGTACAAAATTTTTTAACACTATACAATGAATTTTAAAAAATTTATTATTTAGATATTTATCTCGCCGGTAAATTTCTTGATATGCGACCGTCAATTGTTTCTGGTAAAAGGCATTGGTGGTAGAAGTTTTTCTAACAGTGGTTCAATTTTTTGCCAGATTGAATCGTCCCTTTCAATTTTTTCATACGGCAAACCTTTAGGACTCCACACGACAAAATAACAGTATTTACGACGAGTAATGTGTAACTGGCCTTGTACTTGGTAGAAGTAATTGTGATTCCGTTTTAATGTTGAAGCATTGTCTTCAATTTTACAGTTATCAATTTTTTTTGTTCAAATCCTTCTTCTGGTGACATATTTACTATACTATATGGACATTTCACTTCAATTATAGAATCCTTGCCAAAAAGGCCATCCGGACTTGCCGCTAAAAAGTTTTTGTTTTCATCGATAAATAGTCCACAGGCGAATACCTCTAATTTTGTTTCTTTTGTAAATTGCTCAATTGCTTGGTTTTCATTTTCTTTCCCATAATTTGTGGCCATATTTCCTTTAAATGGCGAGTACAGTAGCGAGTTTAATACTCTCGCAACTGAAGTTTTTGGCCGTAGCTTACATATTTTTGTCCAAAGTTAGAAGCTGTAAGCCGCTTACGCCTTTCAATTGTCCACAAATTATTATTGCTTTGGCCCACCGTATTCCTTTCGAGTTCATCCTTATTCGATGGAGATAATTCTTTGAAAAATTCCTCTTTATCGTTTCAAATAATTCAGCTGGCATATCTGGATCTAATTCCAATTGACCATAATTTTCATCAGGCCCTGTAACTTTTTTTCTCTTTTCTGTCGTGTTTTCGTAATACCTTAGTTTTATTTTTCGACACCTCTGTATTGTCTCCTTCGAACGTCGTTTTCTTTCAATAAAATGCTTCGTGTAGTTGCCAGGACTGTGGCCTTGGATTTTTTTTGTATTCGTGAATGGGTTGTCATTTCACTATTCCACGAAGTTACTGCTCAAGAAGCTCAACTGCTGAAGTTATCCCATTTTTGTAAAATTGGCTCTTTTTCCGCCTATAAATTTGGCTATAACGTTGTTGAATTGCTCCACAGTGTTATTTGTCACGTTAATAATAAGACTTTCTGCATTTGCTATTAGAGACGACAATAATTGTTGAATATCAGTCCTGTTCCACAATCTTGAAGATCGCTTACTAAATTTGGATCATTAGTATACTTCTCCGACTTGCAATAGTATGACGAACATTTTGTATGATCACCAAAAACATGGTTTGCGGCATTTTTTTGTCCATTTTCAGATTTTTTACTTTATCACTTTGTGCCATGTTTTCTTGCTCTTTTCTGTAATTTACTGCTCAAACTATAGCTTTTCTCATACGTAAAACGTTTGCTTCAACCTTTTTCCTTATGTGAACTGGTACAAAGCCTTTAGCGTTGTTGGTTTTTTTTCTAAGTGCTTTTATTTTATTGCAAAAATTGCGAAGTAAGTGATTTTTGCACTTTTTTTGTACTATGAAGTTGGGCCTGAAGCCTTGGGTTGAAGTTTCGCTAATATTGTCTTCATGTAATTAAATATTACAATTTAAGGTTTTATAAAGTTGAAAATAAAAATAAAAAGTTTTGAAGTTTAAAAAAATTATATATTTGTTTCCTTTATTTCAAACTGACTGTAATAAATATTTTAAAAAAATGTGTAGGTAAATCTATCTATAGGTAAAAGACCAACATTTTTGATTGAATTTTGAACGAACTAACACATCCTTTTTTGTATTTACTGCTTAAAGAAACTCAAAAATACAGGAGTACAAATCAAACCTCAGCAAGCGATATATCTAACATTTTAAACATTATTATTTACAAACATGTCAACTCACACGTATGATACACACAACACAATAAATCCATTTAGATTTAATTGTCTAATAAAATATGTAAGTGCTTTTATCTTTTTCGTTATCGTAATTTTAATTAGAAAAAAACTTAAGGTGGGCTATTTTTAAACCTTTTTTATCTCTACATATTATAAAGTAAAGTCCCCCGCGCCGTCTTTCTGTCTGTCTGTCTGTCTGTCTGTCTGTCTGTCTGTTCGCGATAAACTCGAAAACTACTGAACGGATTTTCATGCGGTTTTCACCAATAGATAGAGTGTTTCGTGAGGAAGGTTTACGTATGTAATTTGTCAAGGATTTGTGTAAATTGGTTGAAACATAACGATAATTGTTAGAAGTGTCGGAAAAATTCCAGCCGCCTGGTAGCTTTCATCGAAAACGCTGCCTAATCCTTTTGGGATATAACAAAACAACGCTTGGTGGGATATTCCTCTTTTATAGATCTACAAAAAAGTCCGCGATGGCATATATCTATCTTTTACTATACGCATTCTATCTTCTTATCTTATTATTCTTATCAATTGCATTTTAGATATAATGTGTATAGTAAGCTATCCGTAAAAGATAGATATATGCCTTCGCGGACTTTTTTGTAGATCTATAAAAGAGGAATATCCCACCATTAATTGTTTTGTTATATCCCAAAAGGATTGTGCAGCGTTTTCGATGAAAGCTACCAGGCGGCTGGACTTATTTCCGACACTTCTAACAATTATCGTTATGTTTCAACCAATTTACACAAATCATTGACAAATTGCATACTTAAGAGGAAATACTAGCTGCGCTTTTCTATACAAACGTATTCCCCGTTTATCTCTCTGGATTTTGAACCTAGAGCAAAATTTTTTTTTACATAATATAGATATTGACCACTAGCGTGTCGGTACGTTTTGTTTTTTTTGATAATTTACTTCTCATAGAAGTTACGACCTTCCAAAAATGAATAAAATTGCCTAATTTAAACGCCGTCAAAAAACGTTCAGTATACAAACTAAACAATGTATTTTGAAAAAAAGCAAAACGTACCGACATAGAATATTTTCTTTTAATACAGTTAGTAAAAAAAAATTTTTAAATCCGTCCAGTTTTGGAGAAGAAAAATGGGGAATACAAAACATCGATTTCGAAGATTTTATTTAGGTATTTTCGGCCCGACGTGCAGGTGTCCCTTTCGCTCATTTCTCCTGAGGGGGGCCGGGGAACGTGGGTTTTGACAAATACATACATATAATGCGAAGTAGTGATGTAAAGAATTTTATCGGTAGACTAGTGTTGTCCTTGCCCGAGTAATCGATATTTTTTATTCGTTTTTTTTCTGTTTAGTGACTCATCGCGGTATACCAATACTGACCGAGCTTTCATACTAAAATTGTGCAAAATTAAATTTTTTTATGTCAAGTACTATAATAAATTTTCAATTTGGGAGGCGTTTTAGGTACCATCGCCCCGGGAACCATTTATTGGATAACCAACACCCCCGCCACTTGGTCACCGCAAGTGGTCCTCTATGTTTGGTGACAGAGCCTGGGTTCCCGGGTTCACGGATGAGGTCTGCATGGGTTTTGGTGGCGGATAATTTTGTCCACTTACTGCGTGGCGGGCCGGATTGGGAGAAACTGGAAGAGGAAGATCTTTTGATCTCTACAGCTGGACTCTCCACCATCATTTCATACTTTTACCTACCTTTTCCCTACCCAAAACTTCCTTTCCTTCCTTATCCTAAAAATACCCTCCACACAGCTTCTCCAATGATGTCCAACAACTTCTCCAACAAAGTCCCTGAGCGATTATTTTTCCTCGGTGCCTCCAATGTGAGGTTTATGTTTTTAAAAAAAATCTGTTTCAAATTTTTAGTTGAGAGTCGCTTACATTGCCTTAAGTGATTAATTGAAATTTTTTGTTTGTAAACACTTTATTGTACAAAATTTTTTACCACTATACAATGAATTTTAAACAATTTATGATTTAGATCTTTCTCTCGCCGGTAAATTTCTTGATATGCGACCGTCAATTGTTTCTGGTAAAAGGCATTGGTGGTAGAAGTTTTTCTAACAGTGGTTCAATTTTTTGCCAGATTGAATCGTCCCTTTCAATTTTTTCATACGGCAAACCTTTAGGACTCCACACGACAAAATAACAGTATTTACGACGAGTAATGTGTAACTGGCCTTGTACTTGGTAGAAGTAATTGTGATTCCGTTTTAATGTTGAAGCATTGTCTTCAATTTTACAGTTATCAATTTTTTTTGTTCAAATCCTTCTTCTGGTGACATATTTACTATACTATATGGACATTTCACTTCAATTATAGAATCCTTGCCAAAAAGGCCATCCGGACTTGCCGCTAAAAAGTTTTTGTTTTCATCGATAAATAGTCCACAGGCGAATACCTCTAATTTTGTTTCTTTTGTAAATTGCTCAATTGCTTGGTTTTCATTTTCTTTCCCATAATTTGTGGCCATATTTCCTTTAAATGGCGAGTACAGTAGCGAGTTTAATACTCTCGCAACTGAAGTTTTTGGCCGTAGCTTACATATTTTTGTCCAAAGTTAGAAGCTGTAAGCCGCTTACGCCTTTCAATTGTCCACAAATTATTATTGCTTTGGCCCACCGTATTCCTTTCGAGTTCATCCTTATTCGATGGAGATAATTCTTTGAAAAATTCCTCTTTATCGTTTCAAATAATTCAGCTGGCATATCTGGATCTAATTCCAATTGACCATAATTTTCATCAGGCCCTGTAACTTTTTTTCTCTTTTCTGTCGTGTTTTCGTAATACCTTAGTTTTATTTTTCGACACCTCTGTATTGTCTCCTTCGAACGTCGTTTTCTTTCAATAAAATGCTTCGTGTAGTTGCCAGGACTGTGGCCTTGGATTTTTTTTGTATTCGTGAATGGGTTGTCATTTCACTATTCCACGAAGTTACTGCTCAAGAAGCTCAACTGCTGAAGTTATCCCATTTTTGTAAAATTTGCTCTTTTTCCGCCTATAAATTTGGCTATAACGTTGTTGAATTGCTCCACAGTGTTATTTGTCACGTTAATAATAAGACTTTCTGCATTTGCTATTAGAGACGACAATAATTGTTGAATATCAGTCCTGTTCCACAATCTTGAAGATCGCTTACTAAATTTGGATCATTAGTATACTTCTCCGACTTGCAATAGTATGACGAACATTTTGTATGATCACCAAAAACATGGTTTGCGGCATTTTTTTGTCCATTTTCAGATTTTTTACTTTATCACTTTGTGCCATGTTTTCTTGCTCTTTTCTGTAATTTACTGCTCAAACTATAGCTTTTCTCATACGTAAAACGTTTGCTTCAACCTTTTTCCTTATGTGAACTGGTACAAAGCCTTTAGCGTTGTTGGTTTTTTTTCTAAGTGCTTTTATTTTATTGCAAAAATTGCGAAGTAAGTGATTTTTGCACTTTTTTTGTACTATGAAGTTGGGCCTGAAGCCTTGGGTTGAAGTTTCGCTAATATTGTCTTCATGTAATTAAATATTACAATTTAAGGTTTTATAAAGTTGAAAATAAAAATAAAAAGTTTTGAAGTTTAAAAAAATTATATATTTGTTTCCTTTATTTCAAACTGACTGTAATAAATATTTTAAAAAAATGTGTAGGTAAATCTATCTATAGGTAAAAGACCAACATTTTTGATTGAATTTTGAACGAACTAACACATCCTTTTTTGTATTTACTGCTTAAAGAAACTCAAAAATACAGGAGTACAAATCAAACCTCAGCAAGCGATATATCTAACATTTTAAACATTATTATTTACAAACATGTCAACTCACACGTATGATACACACAACACAATAAATCCATTTAGATTTAATTGTCTAATAAAATATGTAAGTGCTTTTATCTTTTTCGTTATCGTAATTTTAATTAGAAAAAAACTTAAGGTGGGCTATTTTTAAACCTTTTTTATCTCTACATATTATAAAGTAAAGTCCCCCGCGCCGTCTTTCTGTCTGTCTGTCTGTCTGTCTGTCTGTCTGTCTGTTCGCGATAAACTCGAAAACTACTGAACGGATTTTCATGCGGTTTTCACCAATAGATAGAGTGTTTCGTGAGGAAGGTTTACGTATGTAATTTGTCAAGGATTTGTGTAAATTGGTTGAAACATAACGATAATTGTTAGAAGTGTCGGAAAAATTCCAGCCGCCTGGTAGCTTTCATCGAAAACGCTGCCTAATCCTTTTGGGATATAACAAAACAACGCTTGGTGGGATATTCCTCTTTTATAGATCTACAAAAAAGTCCGCGATGGCATATATCTATCTTTTACTATACGCATTCTATCTTCTTATCTTATTATTCTTATCAATTGCATTTTAGATATAATGTGTATAGTAAGCTATCCGTAAAAGATAGATATATGCCTTCGCGGACTTTTTTGTAGATCTATAAAAGAGGAATATCCCACCATTAATTGTTTTGTTATATCCCAAAAGGATTGTGCAGCGTTTTCGATGAAAGCTACCAGGCGGCTGGACTTATTTCCGACACTTCTAACAATTATCGTTATGTTTCAACCAATTTACACAAATCATTGACAAATTGCATACTTAAGAGGAAATACTAGCTGCGCTTTTCTATACAAACGTATTCCCCGTTTATCTCTCTGGATTTTGAACCTAGAGCAAAATTTTTTTTTACATAATATAGATATTGACCACTAGCGTGTCGGTACGTTTTGTTTTTTTTGATAATTTACTTCTCATAGAAGTTACGACCTTCCAAAAATGAATAAAATTGCCTAATTTAAACGCCGTCAAAAAACGTTCAGTATACAAACTAAACAATGTATTTTGAAAAAAAGCAAAACGTACCGACATAGAATATTTTCTTTTAATACAGTTAGTAAAAAAAAATTTTTAAATCCGTCCAGT
Source organism: Limnephilus marmoratus (assembly GCA_917880885.1). Classification (NCBI taxonomy): domain Eukaryota; kingdom Metazoa; phylum Arthropoda; class Insecta; order Trichoptera; family Limnephilidae; genus Limnephilus; species Limnephilus marmoratus. Next base: position 7,321 of record CAKJUN010000027.1, read on the forward strand.
TTTGGAGAAGAAAAATGGGGAATACAAAACATCGATTTCGAAGATTTTATTTAGGTATTTTCGGCCCGACGTGCAGGTGTCCCTTTCGCTCATTTCTCCTGAGGGGGGCCGGGGAACGTGGGTTTTGACAAATACATACATATAATGCGAAGTAGTGATGTAAAGAATTTTATCGGTAGACTAGTGTTGTCCTTGCCCGAGTAATCGATATTTTTTATTCGTTTTTTTTCTGTTTAGTGACTCATCGCGGTATACCAATACTGACCGAGCTTTCATACTAAAATTGTGCAAAATTAAATTTTTTTATGTCAAGTACTATAATAAATTTTCAATTTGGGAGGCGTTTTAGGTACCGCTATATCGCCCCGGGAACCATTTATTGGATAACCAACACCCCCGCCACTTGGTCACCGCAAGTGGTCCTCTATGTTTGGTGACAGAGCCTGGGTTCCCGGGTTCACGGATGAGGTCTGCATGGGTTTTGGTGGCGGATAATTTTGTCCACTTACTGCGTGGCGGGCCGGATTGGGAGAAACTGGAAGAGGAAGATCTTTTGATCTCTACAGCTGGACTCTCCACCATCATTTCATACTTTTACCTACCTTTTCCCTACCCAAAACTTCCTTTCCTTCCTTATCCTAAAAATACCCTCCACACAGCTTCTCCAATGATGTCCAACAACTTCTCCAACAAAGTCCCTGAGCGATTATTTTTCCTCGGTGCCGCCAATGTGAGGTTTATGTTTTAAAAAAAAATCTGTTTCAAATTTTTAGTTGAGAGTCGCTTACATTGCCTTCAGTGATTAATTGAAATTTTTTGTTTGTAAACACTTTATTGTACAAAATTTTTTACCACTATACAATGAATTTTAAACAATTTATGATTTAGATCTTTCTCTCGCCGGTAAATTTCTTGATATGCGACCGTCAATTATTTCTGGTAAAAGGCATTGGTGGTAGAAGTTTTTCTAACAGTGGTTCAATTTTTTGCCAGATTGAATCGTCCCTTTCAATTTTTTCATACGGCAAACCTTTAGGACTCCACACGACAAAATAACAGTATTTACGACGAGTAATGTGTAACTGGCCTTGTACTTGGTAGAAGTAATTGTGATTCCGTTTTAATGTTGAAGCATTGTCTTCAATTTTACAGTTATCAATTTTTTTTGTTCAAATCCTTCTTCTGGTGACATATTTACTATACTATATGGGCATTTCACTTCAATTATAAAATCCTTGCCAAAAAGGCCATCCGGACTTGCCGCTAAAAAGTTTTTGTTTTCATCGATAAATAGTCCACAGGCGAATACCTCTAATTTTGTTTCTTTTGTAAATTGCTCAATTGCTTGGTTTTCATTTTCTTTCCCATAATTTGTGGCCATATTTCCTTTAAATGGCGAGTACAGTAGCGAGTTTAATACTCTCGCAACTGAAGTTTTTGGCCGTAGCTTACATATTTTTGTCCAAAGTTAGAAGCTGTAAGCCGCTTACGCCTTTCAATTGTCCACAAATTATTATTGCTTTGGCCCACCGTATTCCTTTCGAGTTCATCCTTATTCGATGGAGATAATTCTTTGAAAAATTCCTCTTTATCGTTTCAAATAATTCAGCTGGCATATCTGGATCTAATTCCAATTGACCATAATTTTCATCAGGCCCTGTAACTTTTTTTCTCTTTTCTGTCGTGTTTTCGTAATACCTTAGTTTTATTTTTCGACACCTCTGTATTGTCTCCTTCGAACGTCGTTTTCTTTCAATAAAATGCTTCGTGTAGTTGCCAGGACTGTGGCCTTGGATTTTTTTTGTATTCGTGAATGGGTTGTCATTTCACTATTGCACGAAGTTACTGCTCAAGAAGCTCAACTGCTGAAGTTATCCCATTTTTGTAAAATTTGCTCTTTTTCCGCCTATAAATTTGGCTATAACGTTGTTGAATTGCTCCACAGTGTTATTTGTCACGTTAATAATAAGACTTTCTGCATTTGCTATTAGAGACGACAATAATTGTTGAATATCAGTCCTGTTCCACAATCTTGAAGATCGCTTACTAAATTTGGATCATTAGTATACTTCTCCGACTTGCAATAGTATGACGAACATTTTGTATGATCACCAAAAACATGGTTTGCGGCATTTTTTTGTCCATTTTCAGATTTTTTACTTTATCACTTTGTGCCGTGTTTTCTTGCTCTTTTCTGTAATTTACTGCTCAAACTATAGCTTTTCTCATACGTAAAACGTTTGCTTCAACCTTTTTCCTTATGTGAACTGGTACAAAGCCTTTAGCGTTGTTGGTTTTTTTTCTAAGTGCTTTTATTTTATTGCAAAAATTGCGAAGTAAGTGATTTTTGCACTTTTTTTGTACTATGAAGTTGGGCCTGAAGCCTTGGGTTGAAGTTTCGCTAATATTGTCTTCATGTAATTAAATATTACAATTTAAGGTTTTATAAAGTTGAAAATAAAAATAAAAAGTTTTGAAGTTTAAAAAAATTATATATTTGTTTCCTTTATTTCAAACTGACTGTAATAAATATTTTAAAAAAATGTGTTGGTAAATCTATCTATAGGTAAAAGACCAACATTTTTTATTGAATTTTGAACGAACTAACACATCCTTTTTTGTATTTACTGCTTAAAGAAACTCAAAAATACAGGAGTACAAATCAAACCTCAGCAAGCGATATATCTAACATTTTAAACATTATTATTTACAAACATGTCAACTCACACGTATGATACACACAACACAATAAATCCATTTAGATTTAATTGTCTAATAAAATATGTAAGTGCTTTTATCTTTTTCGTTATCGTAATTTTAATTAGAAAAAAACTTAAGGTGGGCTATTTTTAAACCTTTTTTATCTCTACATATTATAAAGTAAAGTCCCCCGCGCCGTCTTTCTGTCTGTCTGTCTGTCTGTCTGTCTGTCTGTCTGTTCGCGATAAACTCGAAAACTACTGAACGGATTTTCATGCGGTTTTCACCAATAGATAGAGTGTTTCGTGAGGAAGGTTTACGTATGTAATTTGTCAAGGATTTGTGTAAATTGGTTGAAACATAACGATAATTGTTAGAAGTGTCGGAAAAATTCCAGCCGCCTGGTAGCTTTCATCGAAAACGCTGCCTAATCCTTTTGGGATATAACAAAACAACGCTTGGTGGGATATTCCTCTTTTATAGATCTACAAAAAAGTCCGCGATGGCATATATCTATCTTTTACTATACGCATTCTATCTTCTTATCTTATTATTCTTATCAATTGCATTTTAGATATAATGTGTATAGTAAGCTATCCGTAAAAGATAGATATATGCCTTCGCGGACTTTTTTGTAGATCTATAAAAGAGGAATATCCCACCATTAATTGTTTTGTTATATCCCAAAAGGATTGTGCAGCGTTTTCGATGAAAGCTACCAGGCGGCTGGACTTATTTCCGACACTTCTAACAATTATCGTTATGTTTCAACCAATTTACACAAATCATTGACAAATTGCATACTTAAGAGGAAATACTAGCTGCGCTTTTCTATACAAACGTATTCCCCGTTTATCTCTCTGGATTTTGAACCTAGAGCAAAATTTTTTTTTACATAATATAGATATTGACCACTAGCGTGTCGGTACGTTTTGTTTTTTTTGATAATTTACTTCTCATAGAAGTTACGACCTTCCAAAAATGAATAAAATTGCCTAATTTAAACGCCGTCAAAAAACGTTCAGTATACAAACTAAACAATGTATTTTGAAAAAAAGCAAAACGTACCGACATAGAATATTTTCTTTTAATACAGTTAGTAAAAAAAAATTTTTAAATCCGTCCAGTTTTGGAGAAGAAAAATGGGGAATACAAAACATCGATTTCGAAGATTTTATTTAGGTATTTTCGGCCCGACGTGCAGGTGTCCCTTTCGCTCATTTCTCCTGAGGGGGGCCGGGGAACGTGGGTTTTGACAAATACATACATATAATGCGAAGTAGTGATGTAAAGAATTTTATCGGTAGACTAGTGTTGTCCTTGCCCGAGTAATCGATATTTTTTATTCGTTTTTTTTCTGTTTAGTGACTCATCGCGGTATACCAATACTGACCGAGCTTTCATACTAAAATTGTGCAAAATTAAATTTTTTTATGTCAAGTACTATAATAAATTTTCAATTTGGGAGGCGTTTTAGGTACCATCGCCCCGGGAACCATTTATTGGATAACCAACACCCCCGCCACTTGGTCACCGCAAGTGGTCCTCTATGTTTGGTGACAGAGCCTGGGTTCCCGGGTTCACGGATGAGGTCTGCATGGGTTTTGGTGGCGGATAATTTTGTCCACTTACTGCGTGGCGGGCCGGATTGGGAGAAACTGGAAGAGGAAGATCTTTTGATCTCTACAGCTGGACTCTCCACCATCATTTCATACTTTTACCTACCTTTTCCCTACCCAAAACTTCCTTTCCTTCCTTATCCTAAAAATACCCTCCACACAGCTTCTCCAATGATGTCCAACAACTTCTCCAACAAAGTCCCTGAGCGATTATTTTTCCTCGGTGCCTCCAATGTGAGGTTTATGTTTTTAAAAAAAATCTGTTTCAAATTTTTAGTTGAGAGTCGCTTACATTGCCTTCAGTGATTAATTGAAATTTTTTGTTTGTAAACACTTTATTGTACAAAATTTTTTACCACTATACAATGAATTTTAAACAATTTATGATTTAGATCTTTCTCTCGCCGGTAAATTTCTTGATATGCGACCGTCAATTGTTTCTGGTAAAAGGCATTGGTGGTAGAAGTTTTTCTAACAGTGGTTCAATTTTTTGCCAGATTGAATCGTCCCTTTCAATTTTTTCATACGGCAAACCTTTAGGACTCCACACGACAAAATAACAGTATTTACGACGAGTAATGTGTAACTGGCCTTGTACTTGGTAGAAGTAATTGTGATTCCGTTTTAATGTTGAAGCATTGTCTTCAATTTTACAGTTATCAATTTTTTTTGTTCAAATCCTTCTTCTGGTGACATATTTACTATACTATATGGACATTTCACTTCAATTATAGAATCCTTGCCAAAAAGGCCATCCGGACTTGCCGCTAAAAAGTTTTTGTTTTCATCGATAAATAGTCCACAGGCGAATACCTCTAATTTTGTTTCTTTTGTAAATTGCTCAATTGCTTGGTTTTCATTTTCTTTCCCATAATTTGTGGCCATATTTCCTTTAAATGGCGAGTACAGTAGCGAGTTTAATACTCTCGCAACTGAAGTTTTTGGCCGTAGCTTACATATTTTTGTCCAAAGTTAGAAGCTGTAAGCCGCTTACGCCTTTCAATTGTCCACAAATTATTATTGCTTTGGCCCACCGTATTCCTTTCGAGTTCATCCTTATTCGATGGAGATAATTCTTTGAAAAATTCCTCTTTATCGTTTCAAATAATTCAGCTGGCATATCTGGATCTAATTCCAATTGACCATAATTTTCATCAGGCCCTGTAACTTTTTTTCTCTTTTCTGTCGTGTTTTCGTAATACCTTAGTTTTATTTTTCGACACCTCTGTATTGTCTCCTTCGAACGTCGTTTTCTTTCAATAAAATGCTTCGTGTAGTTGCCAGGACTGTGGCCTTGGATTTTTTTTGTATTCGTGAATGGGTTGTCATTTCACTATTCCACGAAGTTACTGCTCAAGAAGCTCAACTGCTGAAGTTATCCCATTTTTGTAAAATTTGCTCTTTTTCCGCCTATAAATTTGGCTATAACGTTGTTGAATTGCTCCACAGTGTTATTTGTCACGTTAATAATAAGACTTTCTGCATTTGCTATTAGAGACGACAATAATTGTTGAATATCAGTCCTGTTCCACAATCTTGAAGATCGCTTACTAAATTTGGATCATTAGTATACTTCTCCGACTTGCAATAGTATGACGAACATTTTGTATGATCACCAAAAACATGGTTTGCGGCATTTTTTTGTCCATTTTCAGATTTTTTACTTTATCACTTTGTGCCATGTTTTCTTGCTCTTTTCTGTAATTTACTGCTCAAACTATAGCTTTTCTCATACGTAAAACGTTTGCTTCAACCTTTTTCCTTATGTGAACTGGTACAAAGCCTTTAGCGTTGTTGGTTTTTTTTTCTAAGTGCTTTTATTTTATTGCAAAAATTGCGAAGTAAGTGATTTTTGCACTTTTTTTTGTACTATGAAGTTGGGCCTGAAGCCTTGGGTTGAAGTTTCGCTAATATTGTCTTCATGTAATTAAATATTACAATTTAAGGTTTTATAAAGTTGAAAATAAAAATAAAAAGTTTTGAAGTTTAAAAAAATTATATATTTGTTTCCTTTATTTCAAACTGACTGTAATAAATATTTTAAAAAAATGTGTAGGTAAATCTATCTATAGGTAAAAGACCAACATTTTTGATTGAATTTTGAACGAACTAACACATCCTTTTTTGTATTTACTGCTTAAAGAAACTCAAAAATACAGGAGTACAAATCAAACCTCAGCAAGCGATATATCTAACATTTTAAACATTATTATTTACAAACATGTCAACTCACACGTATGATACACACAACACAATAAATCCATTTAGATTTAATTGTCTAATAAAATATGTAAGTGCTTTTATCTTTTTCGTTATCGTAATTTTAATTAGAAAAAAACTTAAGGTGGGCTATTTTTAAACCTTTTTTATCTCTACATATTATAAAGTAAAGTCCCCCGCGCCGTCTTTCTGTCTGTCTGTCTGTCTGTCTGTCTGTCTGTCTGTTCGCGATAAACTCGAAAACTACTGAACGGATTTTCATGCGGTTTTCACCAATAGATAGAGTGTTTCGTGAGGAAGGTTTACGTATGTAATTTGTCAAGGATTTGTGTAAATTGGTTGAAACATAACGATAATTGTTAGAAGTGTCGGAAAAATTCCAGCCGCCTGGTAGCTTTCATCGAAAACGCTGCCTAATCCTTTTGGGATATAACAAAACAACGCTTGGTGGGATATTCCTCTTTTATAGATCTACAAAAAAGTCCGCGATGGCATATATCTATCTTTTACTATACGCATTCTATCTTCTTATCTTATTATTCTTATCAATTGCATTTTAGATATAATGTGTATAGTAAGCTATCCGTAAAAGATAGATATATGCCTTCGCGGACTTTTTTGTAGATCTATAAAAGAGGAATATCCCACCATTAATTGTTTTGTTATATCCCAAAAGGATTGTGCAGCGTTTTCGATGAAAGCTACCAGGCGGCTGGACTTATTTCCGACACTTCTAACAATTATCGTTATGTTTCAACCAATTTACACAAATCATTGACAAATTGCATACTTAAGAGGAAATACTAGCTGCGCTTTTCTATACAAACGTATTCCCCGTTTATCTCTCTGGATTTTGAACCTAGAGCAAAATTTTTTTTTACATAATATAGATATTGACCACTAGCGTGTCGGTACGTTTTGTTTTTTTTGATAATTTACTTCTCATAGAAGTTACGACCTTCCAAAAATGAATAAAATTGCCTAATTTAAACGCCGTCAAAAAACGTTCAGTATACAAACTAAACAATGTATTTTGAAAAAAAGCAAAACGTACCGACATAGAATATTTTCTTTTAATACAGTTAGTAAAAAAAAATTTTTAAATCCGTCCAGTTTTGGAGAAGAAAAAATGGGGAATACAAAACATCGATTTCGAAGATTTTATTTAGGTATTTTCGGCCCGACGTGCAGGTGTCCCTTTCGCTCATTTCTCCTGAGGGGGGCCGGGGAACGTGGGTTTTGACAAATACATACATATAATGCGAAGTAGTGATGTAAAGAATTTTATCGGTAGACTAGTGTTGTCCTTGCCCGAGTAATCGATATTTTTTATTCGTTTTTTTTTCTGTTTAGTGACTCATCGCGGTATACCAATACTGACCGAGCTTTCATACTAAAATTGTGCAAAATTAAATTTTTTTATGTCAAGTACTATAATAAATTTTCAATTTGGGAGGCGTTTTAGGTACCATCGCCCCGGGAACCATTTATTGGATAACCAACACCCCCGCCACTTGGTCACCGCAAGTGGTCCTCTATGTTTGGTGACAGAGCCTGGGTTCCCGGGTTCACGGATGAGGTCTGCATGGGTTTTGGTGGCGGATAATTTTGTCCACTTACTGCGTGGCGGGCCGGATTGGGAGAAACTGGAAGAGGAAGATCTTTTGATCTCTACAGCTGGACTCTCCACCATCATTTCATACTTTTACCTACCTTTTCCCTACCCAAAACTTCCTTTCCTTCCTTATCCTAAAAATACCCTCCACACAGCTTCTCCAATGATGTCCAACAACTTCTCCAACAAAGTCCCTGAGCGATTATTTTTCCTCGGTGCCTCCAATGTGAGGTTTATGTTTTTAAAAAAAATCTGTTTCAAATTTTTAGTTGAGAGTCGCTTACATTGCCTTCAGTGATTAATTGAAATTTTTTGTTTGTAAACACTTTATTGTACAAAATTTTTTACCACTATACAATGAATTTTAAACAATTTATGATTTAGATCTTTCTCTCGCCGGTAAATTTCTTGATATGCGACCGTCAATTGTTTCTGGTAAAAGGCATTGGTGGTAGAAGTTTTTCTAACAGTGGTTCAATTTTTTGCCAGATTGAATCGTCCCTTTCAATTTTTTCATACGGCAAACCTTTAGGACTCCACACGACAAAATAACAGTATTTACGACGAGTAATGTGTAACTGGCCTTGTACTTGGTAGAAGTAATTGTGATTCCGTTTTAATGTTGAAGCATTGTCTTCAATTTTACAGTTATCAATTTTTTTTGTTCAAATCCTTCTTCTGGTGACATATTTACTATACTATATGGACATTTCACTTCAATTATAGAATCCTTGCCAAAAAGGCCATCCGGACTTGCCGCTAAAAAGTTTTTGTTTTCATCGATAAATAGTCCACAGGCGAATACCTCTAATTTTGTTTCTTTTGTAAATTGCTCAATTGCTTGGTTTTCATTTTCTTTCCCATAATTTGTGGCCATATTTCCTTTAAATGGCGAGTACAGTAGCGAGTTTAATACTCTCGCAACTGAAGTTTTTGGCCGTAGCTTACATATTTTTGTCCAAAGTTAGAAGCTGTAAGCCGCTTACGCCTTTCAATTGTCCACAAATTATTATTGCTTTGGCCCACCGTATTCCTTTCGAGTTCATCCTTATTCGATGGAGATAATTCTTTGAAAAATTCCTCTTTATCGTTTCAAATAATTCAGCTGGCATATCTGGATCTAATTCCAATTGACCATAATTTTCATCAGGCCCTGTAACTTTTTTTCTCTTTTCTGTCGTGTTTTCGTAATACCTTAGTTTTATTTTTCGACACCTCTGTATTGTCTCCTTCGAACGTCGTTTTCTTTCAATAAAATGCTTCGTGTAGTTGCCAGGACTGTGGCCTTGGATTTTTTTTGTATTCGTGAATGGGTTGTCATTTCACTATTCCACGAAGTTACTGCTCAAGAAGCTCAACTGCTGAAGTTATCCCATTTTTGTAAAATTTGCTCTTTTTCCGCCTATAAATTTGGCTATAACGTTGTTGAATTGCTCCACAGTGTTATTTGTCACGTTAATAATAAGACTTTCTGCATTTGCTATTAGAGACGACAATAATTGTTGAATATCAGTCCTGTTCCACAATCTTGAAGATCGCTTACTAAATTTGGATCATTAGTATACTTCTCCGACTTGCAATAGTATGACGAACATTTTGTATGATCACCAAAAACATGGTTTGCGGCATTTTTTTGTCCATTTTCAGATTTTTTACTTTATCACTTTGTGCCATGTTTTCTTGCTCTTTTCTGTAATTTACTGCTCAAACTATAGCTTTTCTCATACGTAAAACGTTTGCTTCAACCTTTTTCCTTATGTGAACTGGTACAAAGCCTTTAGCGTTGTTGGTTTTTTTTCTAAGTGCTTTTATTTTATTGCAAAAATTGCGAAGTAAGTGATTTTTGCACTTTTTTTGTACTATGAAGTTGGGCCTGAAGCCTTGGGTTGAAGTTTCGCTAATATTGTCTTCATGTAATTAAATATTACAATTTAAGGTTTTATAAAGTTGAAAATAAAAATAAAAAGTTTTGAAGTTTAAAAAAATTATATATTTGTTTCCTTTATTTCAAACTGACTGTAATAAATATTTTAAAAAAATGTGTAGGTAAATCTATCTATAGGTAAAAGACCAACATTTTTGATTGAATTTTGAACGAACTAACACATCCTTTTTTGTATTTACTGCTTAAAGAAACTCAAAAATACAGGAGTACAAATCAAACCTCAGCAAGCGATATATCTAACATTTTAAACATTATTATTTACAAACATGTCAACTCACACGTATGATACACACAACACAATAAATCCATTTAGATTTAATTGTCTAATAAAATATGTAAGTGCTTTTATCTTTTTCGTTATCGTAATTTTAATTAGAAAAAAACTTAAGGTGGGCTATTTTTAAACCTTTTTTATCTCTACATATTATAAAGTAAAGTCCCCCGCGCCGTCTTTCTGGTCTGTCTGTCTGTCTGTCTGTCTGTCTGTCTGTTCGCGATAAACTCGAAAACTACTGAACGGATTTTCATGCGGTTTTCACCAATAGATAGAGTGTTTCGTGAGGAAGGTTTACGTATGTAATTTGTCAAGGATTTGTGTAAATTGGTTGAAACATAACGATAATTGTTAGAAGTGTCGGAAAAATTCCAGCCGCCTGGTAGCTTTCATCGAAAACGCTGCCTAATCCTTTTGGGATATAACAAAACAACGCTTGGTGGGATATTCCTCTTTTATAGATCTACAAAAAAGTCCGCGATGGCATATATCTATCTTTTACTATACGCATTCTATCTTCTTATCTTATTATTCTTATCAATTGCATTTTAGATATAATGTGTATAGTAAGCTATCCGTAAAAGATAGATATATGCCTTCGCGGACTTTTTTGTAGATCTATAAAAGAGGAATATCCCACCATTAATTGTTTTGTTATATCCCAAAAGGATGTGCAGCGTTTTCGATGAAAGCTACCAGGCGGCTGGACTTATTTCCGACACTTCTAACAATTATCGTTATGTTTCAACCAATTTACACAAATCATTGACAAATTGCATACTTAAGAGGAAATACTAGCTGCGCTTTTCTATACAAACGTATTCCCCCGTTTATCTCTCTGGATTTTGAACCTAGAGCAAAATTTTTTTTTACATAATATAGATATTGACCACTAGCGTGTCGGTACGTTTTGTTTTTTTTGATAATTTACTTCTCATAGAAGTTACGACCTTCCAAAAATGAATAAAATTGCCTAATTTAAACGCCGTCAAAAAACGTTCAGTATACAAACTAAACAATGTATTTTGAAAAAAAGCAAAAACGTACCGACATAGAATATTTTCTTTTAATACAGTTAGTAAAAAAAAATTTTTAAATCCGTCCAGTTTTGGAGAAGAAAAATGGGGAATACAAAACATCGATTTCGAAGATTTTATTTAGGTATTTCGGCCCGACGTGCAGGTGTCCCTTTCGCTCATTTCTCCTGAGGGGGGCCGGGGAACGTGGGTTTTGACAAATACATACATATAATGCGAAGTAGTGATGTAAAGAATTTTATCGGTAGACTAGTGTTGTCCTTGCCCGAGTAATCGATATTTTTTATTCGTTTTTTTTCTGTTTAGTGACTCATCGCGGTATACCAATACTGACCGAGCTTTCATACTAAAATTGTGCAAAATTAAATTTTTTTATGTCAAGTACTATAATAAATTTTCAATTTGGGAGGCGTTTTAGGTACCATCGCCCCCGGGAACCATTTATTGGATAACCAACACCCCCGCCACTTGGTCACCGCAAGTGGTCCTCTATGTTTGGTGACAGAGCCTGGGTTCCCGGGTTCACGGATGAGGTCTGCATGGGTTTTGGTGGCGGATAATTTTGTCCACTTACTGCGTGGCGGGCCGGATTGGGAGAAACTGGAAGAGGAAGATCTTTTGATCTCTACAGCTGGACTCTCCACCATCATTTCATACTTTTACCTACCTTTTCCCTACCCAAAACTTCCTTTCCTTCCTTATCCTAAAAATACCTCCACACAGCTTCTCCAATGATGTCCAACAACTTCTCCAACAAAGTCCCTGAGCGATTATTTTTCCTCGGTGCCTCCAATGTGAGGTTTATGTTTTTAAAAAAAATCTGTTTCAAATTTTTAGTTGAGAGTCGCTTACATTGCCTTCAGTGATTAATTGAAATTTTTTGTTTGTAAACACTTTATTGTACAAAATTTTTTTACCACTATACAATGAATTTTAAACAATTTATGATTTAGATCTTTCTCTCGCCGGTAAATTTCTTGATATGCGACCGTCAATTGTTTCTGGTAAAAGGCATTGGTGGTAGAAGTTTTTCTAACAGTGGTTCAATTTTTTGCCAGATTGAATCGTCCCTTTCAATTTTTTCATACGGCAAACCTTTAGGACTCCACACGACAAAATAACAGTATTTACGACGAGTAATGTGTAACTGGCCTTGTACTTGGTAGAAGTAATTGTGATTCCGTTTTAATGTTGAAGCATTGTCTTCAATTTTACAGTTATCAATTTTTTTTTTGTTCAAATCCTTCTTCTGGTGACATATTTACTATACTATATGGGCATTTCACTTCAATTATAGAATCCTTGCCAAAAAGGCCATCCGGACTTGCCGCTAAAAAGTTTTTGTTTTCATCGATAAATAGTCCACAGGCGAATACCTCTAATTTTGTTTCTTTTGTAAATTGCTCAATTGCTTGGTTTTCATTTTCTTTCCCATAATTTGTGGCCATATTTCCTTTAAATGGCGAGTACAGTAGCGAGTTTAATACTCTCGCAACTGAAGTTTTTGGCCGTAGCTTACATATTTTTGTCCAAAGTTAGAAGCTGTAAGCCGCTTACGCCTTTCAATTGTCCACAAATTATTATTGCTTTGGCCCACCGTATTCCTTTCGAGTTCATCCTTATTCGATGGAGATAATTCTTTGAAAAATTCCTCTTTATCGTTTCAAATAATTCAGCTGGCATATCTGGATCTAATTCCAATTGACCATAATTTTCATCAGGCCCTGTAACTTTTTTTCTCTTTTCTGTCGTGTTTTCGTAATACCTTAGTTTTATTTTTCGACACCTCTGTATTGTCTCCTTCGAACGTCGTTTTTCTTTCAATAAAATGCTTCGTGTAGTTGCCAGGACTGTGGCCTTGGATTTTTTTTGTATTCGTGAATGGGTTGTCATTTCACTATTCCACGAAGTTACTGCTCAAGAAGCTCAACTGCTGAAGTTATCCCATTTTTGTAAAATTTGCTCTTTTTCCGCCTATAAATTTGGCTATAACGTTGTTGAATTGCTCCACAGTGTTATTTGTCACGTTAATAATAAGACTTTCTGCATTTGCTATTAGAGACGACAATAATTGTTGAATATCAGTCCTGTTCCACAATCTTGAAGATCGCTTACTAAATTTGGATCATTAGTATACTTCTCCGACTTGCAATAGTATGACGAACATTTTGTATGATCACCAAAAACATGGTTTGCGGCATTTTTTTGTCCATTTTCAGATTTTTTACTTTATCACTTTGTGCCATGTTTTCTTGCTCTTTTCTGTAATTTACTGCTCAAACTATAGCTTTTCTCATACGTAAAACGTTTGCTTCAACCTTTTTCCTTATGTGAACTGGTACAAAGCCTTTAGCGTTGTTGGTTTTTTTTCTAAAGTGCTTTTATTTTATTGCAAAAATTGCGAAGTAAGTGATTTTTGCACTTTTTTTGTACTATGAAGTTGGGCCTGAAGCCTTGGGTTGAAGTTTCGCTAATATTGTCTTCATGTAATTAAATATTACAATTTAAGGTTTTATAAAGTTGAAAATAAAAATAAAAAGTTTTGAAGTTTAAAAAAATTATATATTTGTTTCCTTTATTTCAAACTGACTGTAATAAATATTTTAAAAAAATGTGTAGGTAAATCTATCTATAGGTAAAAGACCAACATTTTTGATTGAATTTTGAACGAACTAACACATCCTTTTTTGTATTTACTGCTTAAAGAAACTCAAAAATACAGGAGTACAAATCAAACCTCAGCAAGCGATATATCTAACATTTTAAACATTATTATTTACAAACATGTCAACTCACACGTATGATACACACAACACAATAAATCCATTTAGATTTAATTGTCTAATAAAATATGTAAGTGCTTTTATCTTTTTCGTTATCGTAATTTTAATTAGAAAAAAACTTAAGGTGGGCTATTTTTAAACCTTTTTTATCTCTACATATTATAAAGTAAAGTCCCCCGCGCCGTCTTTCTGTCTGTCTGTCTGTCTGTCTGTCTGTCTGTCTGTTCGCGATAAACTCGAAAACTACTGAACGGATTTTCATGCGGTTTTCACCAATAGATAGAGTGTTTCGTGAGGAAGGTTTACGTATGTAATTTGTCAAGGATTTGTGTAAATTGGTTGAAACATAACGATAATTGTTAGAAGTGTCGGAAAAATTCCAGCCGCCTGGTAGCTTTCATCGAAAACGCTGCCTAATCCTTTTGGGATATAACAAAACAACGCTTGGTGGGATATTCCTCTTTTATAGATCTACAAAAAAGTCCGCGATGGCATATATCTATCTTTTACTATACGCATTCTATCTTCTTATCTTATTATTCTTATCAATTGCATTTTAGATATAATGTGTATAGTAAGCTATCCGTAAAAGATAGATATATGCCTTCGCGGACTTTTTTGTAGATCTATAAAAGAGGAATATCCCACCATTAATTGTTTTGTTATATCCCAAAAGGATTGTGCAGCGTTTTCGATGAAAGCTACCAGGCGGCTGGACTTATTTCCGACACTTCTAACAATTATCGTTATGTTTCAACCAATTTACACAAATCATTGACAAATTGCATACTTAAGAGGAAATACTAGCTGCGCTTTTCTATACAAACGTATTCCCCGTTTATCTCTCTGGATTTTGAACCTAGAGCAAAATTTTTTTTTTACATAATATAGATATTGACCACTAGCGTGTCGGTACGTTTTGTTTTTTTTGATAATTTACTTCTCATAGAAGTTACGACCTTCCAAAAATGAATAAAATTGCCTAATTTAAACGCCGTCAAAAAACGTTCAGTATACAAACTAAACAATGTATTTTGAAAAAAAGCAAAACGTACCGACATAGAATATTTTCTTTTAATACAGTTAGTAAAAAAAAATTTTTTAAATCCGTCCAGTTTTGGAGAAGAAAAATGGGGAATACAAAACATCGATTTCGAAGATTTTATTTAGGTATTTTCGGCCCGACGTGCAGGTGTCCCTTTCGCTCATTTCTCCTGAGGGGGGCCGGGGAACGTGGGTTTTGACAAATACATACATATAATGCGAAGTAGTGATGTAAAGAATTTTATCGGTAGACTAGTGTTGTCCTTGCCCGAGTAATCGATATTTTTTATTCGTTTTTTTTTCTGTTTAGTGACTCATCGCGGTATACCAATACTGACCGAGCTTTCATACTAAAATTGTGCAAAATTAAATTTTTTTATGTCAAGTACTATAATAAATTTTCAATTTGGGAGGCGTTTTAGGTACCATCGCCCCGGGAACCATTTATTGGATAACCAACACCCCCGCCACTTGGTCACCGCAAGTGGTCCTCTATGTTTGGTGACAGAGCCTGGGTTCCCGGGTTCACGGATGAGGTCTGCATGGGTTTTGGTGGCGGATAATTTTGTCCACTTACTGCGTGGCGGGCCGGATTGGGAGAAACTGGAAGAGGAAGATCTTTTGATCTCTACAGCTGGACTCTCCACCATCATTTCATACTTTAACCTACCTTTTCCCTACCCAAAACTTCCTTTCCTTCCTTATCCTAAAAATACCCTCCACACAGCTTCTCCAATGATGTCCAACAACTTCTCCAACAAAGTCCCTGAGCGATTATTTTTCCTCGGTGCCTCCAATGTGAGGTTTATGTTTTTAAAAAAAATCTGTTTCAAATTTTTAGTTGAGAGTCGCTTACATTGCCTTCAGTGATTAATTGAAATTTTTTGTTTGTAAACACTTTATTGTACAAAATTTTTTACCACTATACAATGAATTTTAAACAATTTATGATTTAGATCTTTCTCTCGCCGGTAAATTTCTTGATATGCGACCGTCAATTGTTTCTGGTAAAAGGCATTGGTGGTAGAAGTTTTTCTAACAGTGGTTCAATTTTTTGCCAGATTGAATCGTCCCTTTCAATTTTTCATACGGCAAACCTTTAGGACTCCACACGACAAAATAACAGTATTTACGACGAGTAATGTGTAACTGGCCTTGTACTTGGTAGAAGTAATTGTGATTCCGTTTTAATGTTGAAGCATTGTCTTCAATTTTACAGTTATCAATTTTTTTTGTTCAAATCCTTCTTCTGGTGACATATTTACTATACTATATGGACATTTCACTTCAATTATAGAATCCTTGCCAAAAAGGCCATCCGGACTTGCCGCTAAAAAGTTTTTGTTTTCATCGATAAATAGTCCACAGGCGAATACCTCTAATTTTGTTTCTTTTGTAAATTGCTCAATTGCTTGGTTTTCATTTTCTTTCCCATAATTTGTGGCCATATTTCCTTTAAATGGCGAGTACAGTAGCGAGTTTAATACTCTCGCAACTGAAGTTTTTGGCCGTAGCTTACATATTTTTGTCCAAAGTTAGAAGCTGTAAGCCGCTTACGCCTTTCAATTGTCCACAAATTATTATTGCTTTGGCCCACCGTATTCCTTTCGAGTTCATCCTTATTCGATGGAGATAATTCTTTGAAAAATTCTCTCTTTATCGTTTCAAATAATTCAGCTGGCATATCTGGATCTAATTCCAATTGACCATAATTTTCATCAGGCCCTGTAACTTTTTTTCTCTTTTCTGTCGTGTTTTCGTAATACCTTAGTTTTATTTTTCGACACCTCTGTATTGTCTCCTTCGAACGTCGTTTTCTTTCAATAAAATGCTTCGTGTAGTTGCCAGGACTGTGGCCTTGGATTTTTTTTGTATTCGTGAATGGGTTGTCATTTCACTATTCCACGAAGTTACTGCTCAAGAAGCTCAACTGCTGAAGTTATCCCATTTTTGTAAAATTTGCTCTTTTTCCGCCTATAAATTTGGCTATAACGTTGTTGAATTGCTCCACAGTGTTATTTGTCACGTTAATAATAAGACTTTCTGCATTTGCTATTAGAGACGACAATAATTGTTGAATATCAGTCCTGTTCCACAATCTTGAAGATCGCTTACTAAATTTGGATCATTAGTATACTTCTCCGACTTGCAATAGTATGACGAACATTTTGTATGATCACCAAAAACATGGTTTGCGGCATTTTTTTGTCCATTTTCAGATTTTTTACTTTATCACTTTGTGCCGTGTTTTCTTGCTCTTTTCTGTAATTTACTGCTCAAACTATAGCTTTTCTCATACGTAAAACGTTTGCTTCAACCTTTTTTCCTTATGTGAACTGGTACAAAGCCTTTAGCGTTGTTGGTTTTTTTTCTAAGTGCTTTTATTTTATTGCAAAAATTGCGAAGTAAGTGATTTTTGCACTTTTTTTGTACTATGAAGTTGGGCCTGAAGCCTTGGGTTGAAGTTTCGCTAATATTGTCTTCATGTAATTAAATATTACAATTTAAGGTTTTATAAAGTTGAAAATAAAAATAAAAAGTTTTGAAGTTTAAAAAAATTATATATTTGTTTCCTTTATTTCAACTGACTGTAATAAATATTTAAAAAAATGTGTAGGTAAATCTATCTATAGGTAAAAGACCAACATTTTTGATTGAATTTTGAACGAACTAACACATCCTTTTTTTGGTATTTACTGCTTAAAGAAACTCAAAAATACAGGAGTACAAATCAAACCTCAGCAAGCGATATATCTAACATTTTAAACATTATTATTTACAAACATGTCAACTCACACGTATGATACACACAACACAATAAATCCATTTAGATTTAATTGTCTAATAAAATATGTAAGTGCTTTTATCTTTTTCGTTATCGTAATTTTAATTAGAAAAAAACTTAAGGTGGGCTATTTTTAAACCTTTTTTATCTCTACATATTATAAAGTAAAGTCCCCCGCGCCGTCTTTCTGTCTGTCTGTCTGTCTGTCTGTCTGTCTGTCTGTTCGCGATAAACTCGAAAACTACTGAACGGATTTTCATGCGGTTTTCACCAATAGATAGAGTGTTTCGTGAGGAAGGTTTACGTATGTAATTTGTCAAGGATTTGTGTAAATTGGTTGAAACATAACGATAATTGTTAGAAGTGTCGGAAAAATTCCAGCCGCCTGGTAGCTTTCATCGAAAACGCTGCCTAATCCTTTTGGGATATAACAAAACAACGCTTGGTGGGATATTCCTCTTTTATAGATCTACAAAAAAGTCCGCGATGGCATATATCTATCTTTTACTATACGCATTCTATCTTCTTATCTTATTATTCTTATCAATTGCATTTTAGATATAATGTGTATAGTAAGCTATCCGTAAAAGATAGATATATGCCTTCGCGGACTTTTTTGTAGATCTATAAAAGAGGAATATCCACCATTAATTGTTTTGTTATATCCCAAAAGGATTGTGCAGCGGTTTTCGATGAAAGCTACCAGGCGGGCTGGACTTATTTCCGACACTTCTAACAATTATCGTTATGTTTCAACCAATTTTACACAAATCATTGACAAATTGCATACTTAAGAGGAAATACTAGCTGCGCTTTTCTATACAAACGTATTCCCCGTTTATCTCTCTGGATTTTGAACCTAGAGCAAAATTTTTTTTTACATAATATTAGATATTGACCACTAGCGTGTCGGTACGTTTTGTTTTTTTTTGATAATTTACTTCTCATAGAAGTTACGACCTTCCAAAATGAATAAAATTGCCTAATTTAAACGCCGTCAAAAAACGTTCAGTATACAAACTAAACAATGTATTTTGAAAAAAAAAGCAAAACGTACCGACATAGAATATTTTCTTTTAATACAGTTAGTAAAAAAAAAATTTTTAAATCCGTCCAGTTTTGGAGAAGAAAAATGGGGAATACAAAACATCGATTTCGAAGATTTTATTTAGGTATTTTCGGCCCGACGTGCAGGTGTCCCCTTTCGCTCATTTCTCCTGAGGGGGGCCGGGGAACGTGGGTTTTGACAAATACATACATATAATGCGAAGTAGTGATGTAAAGAATTTTATCGGTAGACTAGTGTTGTCCTTGCCCGAGTAATCGATATTTTTTATTCGTTTTTTTTCTGTTTAGTGACTCATCGCGGTATACCAATACTGACCGAGCTTTCATACTAAAATTGTGCAAAATTAAATTTTTTTATGTCAAGTACTATAAATAAATTTTCAATTTGGGGAGGCGTTTTAGGTACCATCGCCCCGGGAACCATTTATTGGATAACCAACACCCCCGCCACTTGGTCACCGGCAAGTGGTCCTCTATGTTTGGTGACAGAGCCTGGGTTCCCGGGTTCACGGATGAGGTCTGCATGGGTTTTGGTGGCGGATAATTTTGTCCACTTACTGCGTGGCGGGCCGGATTGGGAGAAACTGGAAGAGGAAGATCTTTTGATCTCTACAGCTGGACTCTTTCACCATCATTTCATACTTTTACCTACCTTTTCCCTACCCAAAACTTCCTTTCCTTCCTTATCCTAAAAAATAACCCTCCACACAGCTTCTCCAATGATGTCCAACAACTTCTCCAACAAAGTCCCTGAGCGATTATTTTTCCTCGGTGCCTCCAATGTGAGGTTTATGTTTTTTAAAAAAAAATCTGTTTCAAATTTTTAGTTGAGAGTCGCTTACATTGCCTTCAGTGATTAATTGAAATTTTTTGTTTGTAAACACTTTATTGTACAAAATTTTTTACCACTATACAATGAATTTTAAACAATTTATGATTTAGATCTTTCTCTCGCCGGTAAATTTCTTGATATGCGACCGTCAATTGTTTCTGGTAAAAGGCATTGGTGGTAGAAGTTTTTCTAACAGTGGTTCAATTTTTTGCCAGATTGAATCGTCCCTTTCAATTTTTCATACGGCAAACCTTTAGGACTCCACACGACAAAATAACAGTATTTACGACGAGTAATGTGTAACTGGCCTTGTACTTGGTAGAAGTAATTGTGATTCCGTTTTAATGTTGAAGCATTGTCTTCAATTTTACAGTTATCAATTTTTTTTGTTCAAATCCTTCTTCTGGTGACATATTTACTATACTATATGGACATTTCACTTCAATTATAGAATCCTTGCCAAAAAGGCCATCCGGACTTGCCGCTAAAAAGTTTTTGTTTTCATCGATAAATAGTCCACAGGCGAATACCTCTAATTTTGTTTCTTTTGTAAATTGCTCAATTGCTTGGTTTTCATTTTCTTTCCCATAATTTGTGGCCATATTTCCTTTAAATGGCGAGTACAGTAGCGAGTTTAAATACTCTCGCAACTGAAGTTTTTGGCCGTAGCTTACATATTTTTGTCCAAAGTTAGAAGCTGTAAGCCGCTTACGCCTTTCAATTGTCCACAAATTATTATTGCTTTGGCCCA
>CAKJUN010000028.1:0-11280 GCA_917880885.1 Limnephilus marmoratus
TTAAAATCATGGCCAAAGCATACAGATGTAAAACTCTATTTATTTAATTTTATATCACTTTATATTTCTCACAAACTTTTTACTTATTATTACACTGTATTATCTATTATTACACTATCTAAGTACCTATATACTTTTCGTAGAAACTATTTAAACAAATTTTAATCATGTTTTTGCTTTATATACCTACCACTGTTTGTTTTTTTCTAGGCACTAAAATAAAATTTATTTAACTATATTACCCACGCACAGGCTGCGCCTTAGTGGGTTCCCAATATTGTTATGATTTTCAAAATATAAAAAGGTAAATTGTAAAATATGGGAAAAATAAAAAATTAAATTTTTTTTTTTAAAATCATCGATGAAATCAGTGATGCAATCATTTAGCGGGGTATTCTGTTTAAGGGCACGTCCAATTAAATAGCCCCTTCGGATTCATACTACGTGACTCGTTTAGGGGGGAGGGGATCTTCAAAATACCACGCTTGGTCACAATGGGAGGGGGGGGGGGGCTTAGGTTTTATCACGTAGTAAATCTAGAAATCTTTTTATATTTTTTCCACTATTTCTTTAATATTTTTTCCACTTGTAATTATAGGTATTATGCATCAAGTATGCATGCACTCTTGCCGTCACGCGGCAAGCGCCGTATTAACAAAGACAAATATAAGAAAATTATATATTTTTTTAATTTTTTGTTAGAAATGATTCAAAACCATATATATGATTTACTTCGTGAAAACTGTAGGGGAAGGGGGGGGGGTCTTGGAATATACTACACGTGGTCATCGAGGGGAGGAAGGGGGTTAAAAATTGAAAAAGTGGGTCACGCAGTATGGCATTAACCCAGACTCGCAGCACCCGCATTCCGTCTGTGCATAAATATACTAACCCCTAGATCGATCACTTGGGGCTTTTTCCTCCTAGCGGTTTCGTCACCAACTTAACCCCCCTCGCCCTTCCCGCACTTGCCAGCACTAATAGACTAAAGATAGAGGAAACTTATTTGTCTACCATAGACAATATAATCGCTCTCGACCTACTTCACTAGCCCAATAAATTATTTAAGAACAAAATTATTGGAATCAGAAAATGTTACATTCGACAAATGAAACACTCTGAGAACATCTTTAAATATGTTTATTTTCAGTAAAGACAATTGATAATAAATAACACATAAGACAATTGATAATAAAACATAACACAAAAACTAAGGTATCCTAACCGACCTAACCTCAAATTAATTTACGGACGAATGCTGAATGTTGATGTCCTGGTACTGGTTCTCATCCTGGTCATCTTGTAGATACTCCACTGACCAGCTCTCTTCACCTTCACCGTCAGACTCCCATTTGACATCGGAAATGTCTCCTTCCAGTGCAATAGTTATTTCTTCATGTGACAAACCTCTAACAGCCATCTATAAAAATGATAACAATAAGTTACATATAGTCTACCGGAAAACATTAAAATAAATTAATACATCTTGAAAGAATCAAATTAAAATACGTAAAACAATACAAAAGGCCAAAACAAGAAGATCTCCATTAAACACATCCACCAATGCGCCATCACAGGATCATGAACGTTTTTAGCGAAAACAAAATGAAAAAGCAATGTTTTTGAATGGAAATCATATTTATCGATCAGATTAAACATCTGCATACAGTATAATAATTATTTTCAACAGAAAAATGCTATATTTTACCTTTTAATGTTATGCAGAAAACCAAGATGTCAAACCAGGGGCGTAGGTATATCTTCGTTCAAATTTTTCAACCGTGGTCCGTGACGTAAAAGTGCTGCCACTCATAGATAAAGTTTCATAGATGGAGCTATAAAGATAGGTTTGTAATTTTGATTTTCGCCATCTCTCGCTCAGGGTTGCCAACTTAGGGGTAAAATAAGTGAGATGGGATTTTTTTACTGGTTTAATAGGTGTTTTGGGGTATTTTTTGTGGTATTTTTGGGGGTTTTGTGATTCCATATATTTTATTAAATTTTTATTACATCGTATACACGGAGCACTCGCACACTTCTTATTTGAGGATTTATTTTTATTGTACAAAAACTTGCTGCAACGACTTGTGCCTTCACAATAAGGAACTCCAGTGAAAAATATTATGGCTTTAAAAAAATATGTTCATACAGACCAATGAACGCTGATTCTGAATATATAAGTTTTATTTCATAATATTAAACGTAGAGTTCTTAAAAAAATATTAAAAAGTGCATTTTTAAACCTCTCGTCAAAACACACTGTAAAGTTGGTATTACTGAAATGGTTAGTGCTGACGTCACGCGTCACCAGTCACCAGTCATTGTATTGAAACTTTGATTATGTAGGTATGACATAAGCCATCAGTACTAACAACATTTCATGTTATTCGTTATTTTATACTGGCATTCCCCAAATGAGGTATGTTGTGAGGCTGAAGGTAGTGCGGAAAGGAAGGAGGTGGGGAAGAGGAGGGTTGGGAAGTACCTGGCTATTCAGATCTGGTCACCAAACACGGCTAAAGCCATTTTCAAGCAACATTTAAATTCTGAATGGTGGTCTTACACCAGGGCGATACTGATAGTATCTTCCACTTTGGAACATGCCGTAAATATACTATATATTATTTTAAATGAATTAATTGTGAAATAACACAAATTAATCAAATAAAATTTACTTGCGCATGCCGGGTTCGAACCCCAATCTCCGGATCGGGAGTCAAGAGTCTTACCCACTGGACTACGGAGGTCGTCAGGTCATTTGATGAATGAAAATTAAAATCTCTTGATTTTATGAAACAAACAGCCCCGTATTTTGCGTATCGCTTGAGAAAGATATGTTTTATAAGGTATATAACAAATCGCGTACTGGCAACACAAAATATTTGGAAATGGCGTCTTGGACAAAACGGTTTGACATCTTGGTTTTCTGCATAACATTAAAAGGTAAAATATAGCATTTTTCTGTTGAAAATAATTATTATACTGTATACAGATGTTTAATCTGATCGATAAATATGATTTCCATTCAAAAACATTGCTTTTTCATTTTGTTTTCGCTAAAAACGTTCATGATCCTGTGATGGCGCATTGGTGGATGTTTTTAATGGAGATCTTCTTGTTTTGGCCTTTTGTATTGTTTTACGTATTTTAATTTGATTCTTTCAAGATGTATTAATTTATTTTAATATTTTCCGGTAGACTATATATAACTTATTGTTATCATTTTTATAGATGGCTGTTAGAGGTTTGTCACATGAAGAAATAACTATTGCACTGGAAGGAGACATTTCCGATGTCAAATGGGAGTCTGACGGTGAAGGTGAAGAGAGCTGGTCAGTGGAGTATCTACAAGATGACCAGGATGAGAACCAGTACCAGGACCACAACATTCAGCATTCGTCCGTAAATTAATTTGAGGTTAGGTCGGTTAGGATACCTTATTTTTTGTGTTATTATCAATTGTCTTATGTGTTATTTATTATCAATTGTCTTTACTGAAAATAAATATATTTAAAGATGTTCCAAGAGTGTTTCATTTGTCTAATGTAGTAACATTTTCCGATTCCAATAATTTTGTTTTTAAATAATTTATTGTGCTAATGAAGTAGGTCGAGAGCGATTATATTGTCTATGGTAGACAAATAAGTTTCCTCTATCTTTAGTCTATTACTGCTGTCATAGGTGCGGGAAGGGCGAGGGGGGGGGGTCTGGTTTAGTTGGTGACGAAAACCGCTAGGAGGAAAAAGCCCGAAGATATCGATCTAGGGGTTAGTATATTTACAGCGTTGCCAACTCTACGTCTTTTTGCGTAGATCTACGTATTTTAGGTCTTTCCTGCACATCTACGAACTTAGGCCCAGAATCTACGTATTTTCTTTCAAATTGTACAAATTTGCAAAATAACATAACTCATTAGGCTGAAGCATCGTATTTTCCGTCACTTTACCAGACGCGGACTCCAACAAATGTTCCGTTTCATACTAGAGTCTGCGCCACATAAGAAGTCGCGCAGACAGAAATACAATTCTTTCATTTCAACAGGATCAGCAAATCAATGGGTTTTGTCGTCATGTTTCAAAAATACGAAAAGGCGATTCGTCTCAAATGTTTCCCTTATTGGCCCAGTTTGCACAAAACTCAAACATTGCCACAAAGCAGTGCAAATGTCGAGCGTCTGTTTTCCGCGAAAAATTTGATGAAAACTAACATCCGAAACAGACTGTCACGCTAACAGGCTTTACTTATTACGAAAAGTGGCTTGAAAACAAGCAGCGAGCCTTCGCAGGAACATATTTAATATTTTAATCAATATATATGTACAAATTTAATTTGCCTGAAGATCTGAAAATTGAGTATTTTTTTATTTCTTTTTCTTTAACACAAATGTGGCAATTTTTATATTTTTTTATTTACTAGATTCTTGTGTGTCTTGAAGAGTTGGATCATTTAAATTTACTGAATTTAAAGTTAATGTTCTAATAAATATACAAATTTAATTTACCTGAAGATTCTGAAAATTGAGAATTTTTTTTTAATTCTCTTTTTTTTACCACAAATGTGGCAATTTTTTTATGTACTAGATTCTTATGTGCCTTGAAGAGGTAAATCATTTAAATTTACTGAATTTAAAGTTAACAATCTTTTAATTACCGCAGCCTATGAAAGTTTACAATACCAGGGGTATCTTTTTAAATAAATTGTATAACAAAATACTTGTTTTGTTCTGTTTCACCTATCCTAACGTCTTCATTTCACTAAAAAAAAGTACGTAGATCTACGAACTTTTCATAATCCAAATTATACAGTTTCTACGTATTTTTCTAGTCTGACCTACGTCTTTTTCAAAATTCGGGTTGGCAACACTGTATATTTATGCAGTCGCGCCTCTCTGGCTTCGCAAAATGCCATACTCCACCGCCGCTTGTTCCGATCCAGTTTTGACAAGTTTCGTGAATACCACAAAGTGCCTTTCATAGTAAAGGGGGGTATAACTCCGAACTTTTTTGTGTCGTGACCATGTCGTGACGTATGATTAATGAAAATATCATTTTATTGGTCCAAATTTCCATAGAAACACTGTTGAGAACTGAGTAGTATATCAACTTTTTTGTGTCGTGACCATGTCGTGACGTATGATTAATGAAAATATCATTTTATTGGTCCAAATTTCCATAGAAACACTGTTGAGAACTGAGTAGTATATCTAGTAGGATATCTATGGTATTAAATGTCAAATAGAGACCCTTATATGTACGAATTTGTATGAAAAACAGTGTCTAAATCGCTTGCGCCATCATTATTCTTGGTAGTCTTAAAGATTTCAGTCGAATTGCCACACTGGATTATTTTTAAGGCGATTTCTTCTATGATGATAGTAGTGTTCAATATCGGTACTTTTACTACCCGTCGGTATCCGTTACTTTCACAAAAAGTAATCGTTACTATGTAATCGTTACTGATTACTTTGATTACTTTCGGGTAGTAACTACTGCAAGTATCAAATCGTTACTGAATGCTTTGATTACTTTCGGGTAGTACCGACTACTAGTATCAATTCGTTACTGAATGCTTTGATTACATTTGACTACTTTCGGTTCCGGATACCGCCGGATAGATACAAATCGTTACTGGTTACATTTTGACGTTTGTGTATTTCGTTAGCGCGGATAGCGTGTACTTTTGTTATGAATTATTAGGATTCTACGTTAGTTATTTATAGGTACTTCGAATATTTTGAAGATTTTTTTACATTATCTTTAATCGTAAATTACATAATATTAACACACTGGATTGACGTGTCATTTTCCTTTGAAATTCGAAACGTAATTTTACATGCGTGTTTTGATTTTTGTTTTTCTAGCTTTGAGATAAGTTAATAAAACACTATTATAGGCTGGTGGTAATTTTTTATACATTTTATTTATTATTTATTTAATCTCACATAATGTCATATAATACCTATGATGATAGATGTTATAGGCAGGCTTATTACTTGGCGGAAATTTCTACAAACAAAATTCATCTTTATAATCATAAAATTAAAAATTAAGCGCATATTGTATTATTATTTTTTTTGTAAACTCCACAGAAATTTAAATCTTATAATGTGTGATAGAATAAAAGAGGTGTTAAAATTATTACTTTGAAAACTTTTTATAGTCGTAATAATATCTAATAATCATATTTTTTACACCGTTCGAAAATTGTAAAAGATACCTACCGTCAAAAAACTTGTATACTTAGTACAAATTAGTAGCAATATAGATATATCAGATAGCAAGGTACACAAGCATAAATATCAACTGAAAGCGTTTTTTTCCCGATGTAAACAGTATTTTTTGTCTCTGGCAATACCGTACTTAAACGTCGCTGGTGTGAAGCGCCCCAGCGGCACAAATAGAAACGACCAAATAATCGGTACAAAGTGTGGTTTATTTATGAACAGCTGGTATAGCGTGGAGCGCCTCTTGCGGCACAAATAACAACCAAGTAATCGGTACTGAAGTATCCGCATCGAAAGTAATCATTTCAAAGTATCAATGAAAGTAATCATATCAAAAGTAACGGATACTCTTCGTTTTTAGTAGTCGGTACTTTGATTACTTGGTGAGTACCGATTACTTCAGTACCGAATGATTACTTTTCATGCATCTCATAGAGATAGCACATTACATTGTTCGAACCGGATATTCCTAACCTTGAATTTTGAATTGAATGTTTTGTTGATAAATTTTAAGCTATGGTATATTTTATTGACTGCAACACGTTCACAACACAATAAACTATCCACTAAAATCACATTACTTGCATTTATTACGTAAATTAATAGGTTTTACGACGTTTTATTCGCGATACACACAGTAATTGCGACCGTTAATTCCGCGCCAAAATCTGACAGCGCAACATCATAGAAGAAATCGTATTAAAAATAATCCAGTGTGGCAATTCGGCTGAAATCTTCAAGACTACCCAGAGTAATGATGGCGCAAGCGATTTAGACACTGTTCTTCATACAAATGTCGTACATATAAGGGTCAAAATCGCAGACCAAAAGTTTTTCAGAGACAATTTATTTCAAATATTTGAATTATTTTCTCGCGCATGCGCAAATGAGGCCCGCGTTTTCGAGTTCCTGGCACGTTACCGGATAAGTTACCGACCCACTTAAGGAGTGTCCCGAAGCCCAGCAGCAGCAATTCGATCCACGAAAGCATCCCGGGTAAGCGTTCGCTTGGTAATCGGCGTCTGGTATCTTTTGTTTAGAATAATGTGATAATTGACCTGCAATATTGTGTTTTTCTAGATAAAATAGTTGATAATCAATACCAGAATGTAATATCAGTGATACAAGGAGGACTTCCACAAGAGCTTTACCTTTGACGAGGACAAAATCGACGACTTCAAAGAAGAGGCAGATGATGAAATCAGAGATTGGGTACGTTTATAAGTACATTTTAATAATATTTGGATGATTTGTATTGCACCGTTTTTGTCAAAAATCACCTCGTCTGTAATGGACTGCTGGTACCTACCCTGATGTATGGCAGTGAGGCATTGAACTGGCAGAGGAAGGAAAAAAGTAGAGTGAATGTTGTAGAAATGAGATCCCTGAGGCATGTGTGTAGTAAAACCATCCATGATCGTGTGAGAAACGTGGAGATCCGCAAAGAATGCAAGGCTGATGTAAGCATACTGAGTAAGGTTAAGAAAGGGACGCTCAGATGGTTTGGCCATGTAGAGCGAATGAACGAGGAAAATAGTGTTCACGTTCCAAATGTGAATGGTAAAAGAAGCCGAGGAAGACATGGCATGACCAAGTGAATCAGATACTTGGGTCGGGCCATGTCAAGAGTCAGAATAATAGAATTGCATGTATGAATGTGAACGAGGCAAGGAGTGTGTGCCAAGATTGAGTTGTTTGGTGGTATGTCCTCTCTGCCTACCCCTGCGGAAACAGCATGATGGTAAAGTTGGTCATTTAACTGGACTACCTTTTTACACGGTGCAATTATAGGTTTTTGTTTTGAATAATGTGGTAATTTGTTTGAAATATTGTGTTTTCTAGGTAAGAGGAAGTCTCAACTCTAACACCCAGAAAAAGGAGAATGCAGTTGCAAATGGCGGGGACCAGGCGTCAATTGAGATACGCCCAACAAAATAATGCAACGGAACGCATCGCTGCGAGTATTGAAGATTTTCTTTCCGGCTCTCTCTGAATGCATATATTTAAAGTATGCTCAATATAGGATGAAATTGTTGTCCTCATTTATCTTACTTGTCTTGTCCTTTTTTATTATTTATAAGACATTACAATGAACATCTTTTTTTTTTGGAAATCAGCAATCCTATAAAATTATCCTAAAAAGACTGCTTTGTAATGAATATCTTTCAACACTTAAAATATGTTTGTATATTATTTTGTGAATTTATACATATGTGGATTAATAAATAAATACTTTTAACATCTTGGATATTTTATTTTTAAAATAATTTTTAGGCTGATAAATTGGGTAGTGGGTAGGGATTTATATTGTTTATGGTAGTACCCTTTTTTTTTTACTTTTCACTATCCTTGTCTATGGTATGTGACGTCAGAGAAATAAAATTTTCATTTTGACAGTTAAAATAGTGTTGAAATGGTATATTTATGTGTTGAAACCAGTTGGGAACAAAAAGCCGGAAGATATCGATCTAGGTATTAGTTCATTTATGTAAAGGATCATTCTACCTCAGTGTCGTTACCCAGTGTCTCGAGGATTACCCACAAACATTCAGTGCTTTCTCCCGCCAAACATCTTCAGACTATCAGTGATTGAACTTTTGAACTATTGTGTTTTTCCCAGTGTTATCCCGATCCAAACAACCATGGCTTCCCCTCTCCCCCTCTCACCCTGCCCAAACCCAGAAGAACACGAACGCCTCTCCCGTGAAATATTCAACTTCTTCAATGACCACCCTGACGTAAACAACATGTCCCAAGAAGATCAACTACACGTCTGCGAATTGGCCTTTCGCAGAAACCAAGTGCGTACCCCTACTGCCCCCAACCCCCCCCCCATCTCCCCCCAGCCCGATTCAAGTATCATCACCCCAACCAGCAACCCCCTTATCACCCCCCTAGCCGCCCCCCAAACCGACCGCCCTCTCCCTGCCGCCCAATCCGACCTGGCCCTCACCGACCCCAATACTGACCACCCTCCCAACACCGCCCACCACATCTTCGCCCCCCAAATCGTCAGAGCCCCCATCGTCCCCCATTCCGACAGCGCCCCCATCGCCATCCAAACCGAACGCGCCCCCATCGCTCCTCAAACCGTCCGCCCCCCCATACCTTCCCAAACGATATACCCCCTTACCTCTCACCCGCCAACCACCCCCCAAACCAACCGCTTAATCCAAATCTCTTCTCTATTACCCAAACTACTCTCCCCACTATCTCTTCCCACCACCCTCGCCAAGGACAACGCAATCCCCACGCCACAACGTGCCTCCCCCCGATCTGCCACTACCCCACTAAATTCCCCCATCTCCCAAAGTCCCCTTACCCTTCCCCCCGTCCCTCAAATAGTGGTATCCACCCAGTTCTTCCCTCGCCCTGCAGTGAAAAAGAAATCAAACACCAACCACCTCCTCCGAAATAATCGCCCCCCATATTGCAGCCATATCCTTTGCAACTAAAAATTAACAAAAACAAAAGCAAATCTCACTTTCTACAACCATAAATAACTCAGTTGAAGGAGAAAGGGGCCTAAATTGGCCCGGTGCTCCATAAGCCCGTCATACAAAAATCAACAAAAAATCACGCAGTATGGGTACGTTCCCTAAGGAGCATTTATGACAGTTTTAAATCGATTTATCGCAAAAGGCAGGTTAACTTTTGTGCATTAGCTCAACACAGGAGGTCCTGAGGAAAATAATTCCCCTCAGGGCCTATTGTCATCTTTGTAGATGTGTAGGGTATTATTTGGAAAGGAAGGAGAGGATGTTCTGGGAAGGAAAAGGAGTGAGGGATAGGTATGAATATGTGTCCAGTAGGTAATGACGTAGGAATCCATACCTTACTCTCTCGACCCATCCCACTGTGGTGCAGGACGATATGTCGAGAGAGTCCTTTTTCTTCCAGACCAGTTGACCAGTCTCTTCCGATCCGCAAAAGGCGGGCTGCCCCCGCCTATTGCGTAGCAGGACCAAACTCTACTCTACTTTGGGATGTGTATATTATTTTATTTTATTTTATTTTATTTATTTTATTTATTTATAAGAATATTGTACATTGCATAGTTTTTTTGTGGTGTTTCATCCGCCATGCTAGGGATATCCCTGTGTTATGGCGGGTGAAGTTTACAGATTTGAAATTATACATTTGTAATGGTTGAAAAATAAAATTAGAAGTTGTACAGATTAAATTAAATTGCAAAAATTTTTTTAGTAATAATAATTAATTAATTAATAATAATGAATAAATAATAATTATGATAATTATGATAATAACAAAAATTAGTAATAATATTGTAATAATAAGTTGATAATAATACATATTATAAGAAATAGTAATTTAATTATTTGTTAAATTAAGGAATTAAGGAACACCGTTTCTAATCATCATTTCTAGTTGTAAGGATCCATTGTGATAAATGTTTTTTAAAGGTGAGCATGTTTATACATATAATTCAACGTTATTGGATGGGAATAATTTTTCTTGGTATTCATTTCTATGACGGTGTTATTCAAATATTAATTAATGTAGTAAAAATATCGTTACTGCCATCTATCGACAAAGATTGTGGGTTATGATTGTGCTTTGTTAAAATTACAAATAATAGGAATAGTAAAAATATCGTTACTGCCATCTATCGACAAAGATTGTGGGTTATGATTGTGCTTTGTTAAAATTACAAATAATAGGAATAGTAAAAATATCGTTACTGCCATCTATCGACAAAGATTGTGGGTTATGATTGTGCTTTGTTAAAATTACAAATAATAGGAATAGTAAAAATATC
This sequence comes from Limnephilus marmoratus, assembly GCA_917880885.1. Lineage (NCBI taxonomy): Eukaryota > Metazoa > Arthropoda > Insecta > Trichoptera > Limnephilidae > Limnephilus > Limnephilus marmoratus. The sequence continues at coordinate 11,004 of CAKJUN010000028.1, forward strand.
GTTACTGCCATCAATCTATCGACTAAGATTGTGGGTTATGATTTTGCTTTGTTAAAATTACAAATAATAGGAATAGTAAAAATATCGTTACTGCCATCTATCGACGAAGATTGTGGGTTATGATTGTTTGTCATCATCTATTCTATCGACTAAGATTGCGGGTTATGATTGTGCTTTGTTAAAATTACAAATTAAAATGTCAAGCAAAATAAGAAGGTAAAAAAATCTGAAATATTATATTAGTTTGTAAGTGCGCAAATAAATATCTACACAAACG
>CAKJUN010000029.1:0-12193 GCA_917880885.1 Limnephilus marmoratus
TTATTTAAATTTTAAATTAATAATATAAATAAATAAATTATAATATCGAACAATATAGATTCTTCTCCCTTCTCTATTTTTATTTGTTTGAATTTGTTTTTTTAAGGAATTTCGATTTATCAAGAAGATATGTGGGGGGGTTGAATTTGCGTTTTATGGCTTTTTTCCACATATTAAAAAAAATACTTCTATCAAAATTGCATAAAATATTAAATGCATAATTTAATTTTATTGTATTAGAATTGTAATAAAGATATATATTTTTGTATATTCATTTTCCTTTGCTGATTGTCAGTTCAATAAATGCCTCTGTGTATTCGGGGTATTCCGTTATCAGGCCGTCAACTTTCTTCTCCAATAAAGTATGGTAAACTTATTAGTATCTCCGATAACCGAAAGGGATCTCTTTATTGTCGTTCCTCAGGGTCCAATAGAATATTTTCATAGATCGGTCGTGGCACTCTTTCACCAGCTTGAACTCAGTCCGGACCAGGTGGTCGTCAGTTACCCCAATGGCCTGGGAATACAACTGTATTTTTTAAATATCGTACGGTTGGTCTTTATCGATCAACTGCAGTATCGGCAAGTTGGTGAGAGGTCTCACAATCCTATTGATCTCCTCCTAAAATGAGGCTAGAAGGATGGGCAGGTTCTGCTTTAGACAGTCCTATCTCGAAAAAGATTATGATTTTTCAGTCCTTCTATCACCTTTTCTGTTATAAGTTTATTGGACTGTTTGTTTCTAGATTTAATTTCGACCATCAGTCCACTATTTCTCATTTCTGGATGTGCTTGTTTGTAAGCAATAAGTCGGCTGAGAAGGTCGTCCAAGGTGGGGATCTGGAACTTCCAATTAAAATTATGGGCGGGTCTTCACATTCTGGGCTTGTCGGACCCGCAGCTTCTTGAGTTCTTCCAAAGTAAAATCCTCAACCCACCAGTCGTTCTTGAGCTCATCCCAGTCCATACCTTCCCGTTTCCTGGAGGCATACTCTTCGAAGTTGGCGACGTTGGTAAGTCTGCTCATGGTCTAGTCATGGAACACAATAGGGATATTGTCTTTGGTGAGCATAACATCGAATTCGGCGAAGTCCGCTGTCAAGAGGCTGGCTTCTATGCTTTAGATGGTATTTTCTGGGAGGAGCGAGGAGACTACAGTGTAGTGTATTTTTTTATGAATAGAATGGTTGCATTTTTTTTGTATTGGTGAGGTATTAATAGAATAATTGTATTTATATATTTAATGAGTATATGGTGAGTAATAAATCAAACATACAAAGAGATATCTGATATATCATTTATCAATATGTCAATAAAAATAGTTATAATCAAAAAACGTTTCATTGGAATAATAATTAAACTATATTCATTTTTTATCTAGCTTATTTATATATTGTTTTTTAAAGTTAATTTAATTTTCTGATTTTATTTAAAAACAATATTTATGTTACATAGATAATATATTTTTTGTCATAAAAAAACTATAAACAATAAAAATTAATGGGTTGTAAAAAACAAATATTTTTTTTGTTAAAAATTATTTCTATAATTTGGAGTCAGTATATATTTGTTTATCTTTACATATCTATATATTAAAGTTAAATATTTTTTTAAAAAGTTGCCCATATTCTAAAGAATGGAAAAAGAATAAGAAATTCGCAAGTATGGCAAAATCGCCAACGAGAAATATAAAATAATTGACAAGATCGGACAAGGCTCGTTCGGAGAAGTATACGCTTGTATCTACATTAAAAACGATAAACAAATCTTTAGAGCTGTGAAGACTGTACAAAAAAAAAAATCATCACAAATATAATAATTATGCATGCATTTAATTATTTCTTTTGTTCAGGAAGATGAAAAAACAAGAACACCCCAACTGCTTAATGAAGCCAAACTGCTCAAATATTTGAATCCCAAAAATAATGTATTAGGATTTCCGCAACTCTTCGAATTCGGAAACTAGAACAATTCGAACTTCATGGTCTTGGAACTCCTTGGTCCTAGTCTGACTGACTTGCTCGCCATTTGCGGAGGCAAATTCAGTCTCAAAACTAGTCTTCTCATTGGAATGCAAATCGTAAACTCAAAATATACCTTAATTCCGATCTTAATACTCCGATCCATATATTTATATATATTAACCTTTTAATCTCATATATCATCGAGCCAAATAATGAATTTATGTTTATTATTAGATTGACCGTCTGGAAGAATTGCACAACAAACACTATCTCTTTAGAGATATCAAGCCAGAGAATTTCGTAGTGGGACTGCACGAGAACTCTCATATCGTCTACATCATTGATTTCGGGCTCAGCAAAAAGTATCGTGACCCCAGAACCCTCATCCACATTCCTTACAAGGAAGACAAGAACATCACAGGCACGATCCGATACACCAGTCTCAATAGCCACCTCGGCATCGAACAATCTCGAAGAGACGACCTGGAAGCTCTGGCCTATATGATCATCTACTTCATCAAAGGCTCGCTCCCATGGCAGGGCATAAAAGTAATAATAAAGGAATATCAACCAATTTTTAATAAAAATATGTATCTATATACGGATATGATATATTTATGACAGGGCAATAGCAAAAAATAAAAACAATATAAAATCATGGAGAAGAAAATGATGATCTCCGCAGAAACATTAACTAAAGGACTTCCCATTGAATTCTCAAATGTACTCAACTACGTCAAGACTCTCAGGTTCGAGGAAAAGCCAGACTACCAGTTCTTAAAGAACGAACTCCGATCAGTGTTTTTCGAGGAAGGCTACTCCGATGACCAGGAGTATGACTGGTGTTGTCTAGAATAGAATCCCAAAGAGCTAGAAAACAACCTGATTAAAATTCGCATCAGCAATAAACTCCAGGAGGAAGCTACGGATGATGTGGTGCAGCCCGACAAAGTCGAAGATGCGAATCTATTGGGTATCACTTCTAATATTCAGAATCCTGGCAACACGAGCAATAATAGTGGGATCAGTGGTTAAATTGATAAGTCACTAGATTTCTTTGAGGATGAAGATCACCCAATTGATTGATTTTGTTGAAACATACACACTTTTTTAACTGATTATTTTTTTGTTTGCGTTGTTGGTACTTTTTTAATAAATATTTATAATTTATAGGTTTACAAAATTCTTTGAATAGATAAGCTTCAGCAATAGTATTAATTAGTAAATAAATTATTATTATTATAAAATATAGATATAAAAAATATTTTTGTAGTTTTAGTTAAGCTACAAAATCTTACCATATGTTTTTGTATAATGCTGTCTCTGACTTAATAATATTTATTTATATGTTTATAAAAGTTATAATACTTATCAATTCATAGATACTAAAAAACAATATAACCCCTATATAAAAATATTTATATAGCTTGTTTCCATTGGCTTCATCGATTGTTAATGTCTTTAATAAATAAATGTAGAGCAAGGCACATCAACTCTCAAGAAGAACAAAAGGCCAGGAGTTACGCCAAGGTCCGTCCAAGCTACAAGTATGAGGAGGAGTACTCGGTCATCGACCAGCTCAACTAACTACTGATGAAGGATACTCCTCGATAACTCACGAACACCTGCACATAAACACAAGCACATTCGCAAAACTAACAGCCCCTCTCCTTGAGTTCCAATGCCAAAGCCAGCATCCGACTCACTCAGCCCACTAAATATGTCGGTACTCAATATCAATCGCACGAATCAAGTTGTATAAAAGTACGCGAAGAGGAGCCATACCCAACAAAGCGACTTTGGCCACTCAGACATGATCATACAGAATGATGCTCATGAGGAGCCATGCTAGTGTCTGGGTCTGACAAATAAACCTACTCCGACGAAGGCGATTAGTAAAATCGGACAAAATTATTATCGCTAATCTAAAACTGATTCCACACAAATAGCCTCGTCGCAGCTGGAAAATGCGATAATCTCTCCAAATAAATGGACCTCTACGATTCAACCTCCAGTGCAGAAGTCACGAAATTATTGGCAGAGAAGCGATCAGCGGAAACCAGACAGTGCAAAGAGATTTTTTTATAGTTTTTTAGCCTGAAACTGAGTTTATATTATATTATTTTTTTATTGTATCTACATACATCTCTTTTAATTTATATGATTAATTATTAATTATATTTATTGATATATTTTTAATATGTTTAATTTCCATGAACAAATAAAAATACCACCGAAATATTTATTAGCCGATATTTTATGAAAAATAGTATTCGGAAGGAGAGGGAAATTAAACATATTCGGAAGAAAAAAAGTAGAAAAATACAAAAAATATACAACTTTAATATACTTAATAAAACAATAAAGTCGTAAAAACGTAAGAAAAAAACCTCAACATAATGCCAGAATGCAGATTATCTCATCGAAAGAGAATGTAGTCCACTATTTTTTAATTTGCGCGATTTGGAATGGGGGTTCACTTCACTTGATCATTTTAGACGAGACACAAATCATTTATTTACTTGGATTTTTTCTCTCCTTCAGACTGGTTGGAGATAACATTAGTATAAGAGATTGATCGATGCTGAATATCCGTGGATCGTCGAAATGGAAATATCAATATCCCACATCTATATATACAATATATACATAATGAAATGGACTTCAACATATTGATGTTGTAGTATTGACAAATCGTTCCGTAAAGAAGACGTTAATTCCTTGAAACGTATAAATATTGATGTTGTTGGCTACCAAACATCAAGCTCAGTTCTTCAACATTATCATTAACAAAAATATTAATATATAGATGTGTATATATTTAGATTTAGATATGTAAGTGAGGTATCCTGACCTAGTTCGATCAGGTTTTCGCCATAATAGTGTTGCCCTCGTATTGTATCATTTGGATTCCTCAAGGCGTTTGCCTTGTCATTTTCCCTCAATCGAAACCTATGTGTATATATATTGTTGGTAGTTGTGTTTTGCGCAAAATTAAATATATATTTCAAATAATTAAATTTAGGCGCCAAAATTACAATAATCAACCAGAAATCACACCCAATTAATTTTGCTATATACAATTAATAAAAGCATTCAACAAAAATTATATATCAAATAAATTACGTTTAACATGTAAATTGTGAGATTATAAATATAATTCCAACATCTAATATATGTATATATCCATTTTTTAAATGTATAGAATAACGACTGGCTAATAATCACCCATACATTTAAATACAAAAATAATAAATAATAATTACAAAATCTAAAGGGAAATACATTAAGCATATTTCTATCTAATTATTGTAAATTATCTATTCAGTCAATCATTTGACGTGTTTTTAAATTCTTTTAAAAAACACAATCAAAATCATAATGAATTATATATTAAATATATTAAAAATATTAAACACATTTGAGTCTTTATTTTTCATTTCCTATTTTTCCTATTTTTTTCTTTGAAAACTAACAATATGACTGACGCAAATGCATCTGCAGCGAACCCAGATTTTCTGAACCTTAAAGTGAAATCGCAGGTAAACTTTTTTTAATCAATTACATTTATTTTCATCAAATCAAATAAGTATTTATATCAGTTCATATGTTGTTTTCTAAATAAAAAGAGTTAATTAAACAAAGATTCTCCTTTTAAAATATATGAATATTATTATTTGGCATTCTATATAATACATGTATATAATGCATGTATATAATACACGTATATATTTATTAATTGATGGTCTTTTTGAGTCAATATAGTCAATAATTAAAGTCTTTTTTTATTATTATTTATTTTATTTATTGATATAATTTTTGTTGTTGTGAATTTAACATAGTATTTTAATTAGTATTTTAATATACTATATGGTAATATGCTATCAAATATTTTATATATATTTAGGATGGGGAATAAGTATTTTTTAAGATCAAGAAAACAACTCCTTTTAAGAAACTCATGGATGCTTACTGCCAACGTCAAAATGTACCCAAAATATCACACAAAGGATATACTTTATTTCTACTTATTAAAAAAATAATTATAGTTAAGCGGCAGCAATGTTAGATTTTTATTCGATGGATAGAGAATTAATGAAAGTCAAACACCAAAAGATGTATGAATTTGATTATTTTAACAAAAAATACAATCATATGTATCATTATATATTATCTGGACTTGTCTGAGTTTTTTATTAGATGTCAATGGAAAATGGAGACGAAATAGATGTCGTAATCGAACAAGTCGGAGGAATGATCTTTTGAAAATTGTTACAGAATTTCACCACCTGATAAATAATTCATTTTTGTTTTTACATATGTGTTACGTAAATTCTAATTTTTTTATCTGTTCAGAAATTGGTATGAGTTACTTTAGATCATTTTAAGTCATTTTATTATCTCTTGACAGAAAAAAAAATATTGGGATTTTAATAGTTATTTTTTTGTATATAATATTTGATATCTATAAAATCTAGGAAACACAAACATCAGCCCCCTTTGTTTTTTAAAACTTCCTTTATGTCGTTGTCATCTCGACTTTATACCGAACCGAACTATTCTTCCTAAAATAATGTGGAGAAACAATCGCCAACCTCGAATAACAAATACAGCACGAGTATCTCCCAAACGTAGGGGCTTGGTATGAGCCTTTCCAACAAGCTGAAGACAATCGATGCAGATCTTAAATCCATCAACTCTATCGGATCACTCGAAAAAGTATTTGCATCCACTTATCATTATTACATTTTTGGTGTACATGTTTTTATTTAAAAATTGATATCTAGCAAAAAACGAACAAACTGATAAGCGAAATAATAACCAAACAAAGGCTGGCTGAAGCGATACAAAAAGTGGAAAGCTGGAAGCAGAGATCCTAGTCTATACTAAAACATAAACAAGAGATACAAGAAAGAAAAGCTTTAGAACGACAGATAGCAGATGAACTCTTTATCAAGCGAAGCCAACTCATCAAATAAATATTGGTGGGCGACAAGAAGCAACACATATTTAGCACTGCCTAACTTAACAATAAGAAATTAGGCAGACTTAATAATCGATTATCTCCCCAAAGTCCCAGAATGGAAAGCGAAGTCAGCAGTCCATAAAATAGTAGGAAGGATGATAATAATAATCCAGTCGTTTTATTCTTTTGTCCAGCTTCCTCCAATTCGGCTATAATCAAATACACCAGCCGTTGAAACAGTAGACTCGGCACAGATCAAAGGACACGAATAATTTTCCAAGAACTCGGTTGAGGAAAAAAGACCGAAGGCAGGAACCACTATATTCAACCACCAGCAAGAATTCAGTTTCAACAAAAAAGACCCTCTGTTGATCTAAAAATAGATGTAGAGGAGGAATCGACTCAGGCAATACAGCTAAGCTTCGCAGCGATCCCTCCTCGACAAGTCGAGAGTAACCTCTGCGAACACCATATAAGAGCGAATCAAAGTAGACAAATAAAAACACCCAGCAAAATATTTTCTGCTGGCCAAGGTCAAAGGCATGTCGGAACGATAGATTTTCCTGAAGGGATTTGATCGGCAAGAAGTGTCTAACGAGTTGAGCAGAAAAATGGGAAACGAGTACCTTCTCCAAGCAAGAAGGAGGGTGAAAACTGAATCAGGCTCCCAGAGTCTAGCTGGGTCAAGACACCAAAAAGATGATACGGCTGGCTCTATCCTAACAAAGCAAAGCGAGCAGAGTACCAGGTATATCGACTATCTGCCAAGTTTGAAGCTGGGAGAACTCAAGAAAAGACTAGCAAGCCAAACTCGAGTCAGCCCGGAAAATCTCCGTGAGCAATCGTAGTCTTACGAAAGGCTGGCTGTCCAAAAGATCAAGAGTTTAATGCATAAACAAACCCACGAAGGATTAAGCTACATCGATAGAGCTCCGTTTATTGATGATATTGATGGAACTTTGATCAGTTCCCTCAAAACTAGAATCGCATGTTTGGAAAGAATTTGATAAAAAAAATATTTAAAACTTATTACTATTATTATTTTTTAATGTGGATTTTAAAATCAGCTGTAATGTTTATATTTTTGAGGCTTAACACCCATTGTTCTAGAAATAAAATTCTGCAACTCTTCCACAGGTAACTTGCTCTCGTCCACCTTTCGACACCCTTTCTGGTAGCGGAGTCCCAGAATTTCAGCCTCGGACGTGCTCTGTAATGATGGCTGCAGCAGGTTGTTTCCGCTCGTATTGTTATTAGTTGAACAACACTCGCTGTTCAGTCTCAGAAAATCATTCACACTATATTTATTCGGCGGTTGTCGTCTGTTTTAAAAATTGTTCAGTTCTTTCCAATTCTATTTATTGTTAGGATGGTGTTGTTTCGAACTTTGGACCGAAGGTGTCCTCGATTTTGGATCGCTGTATTTTTTGGTACTACTACGGTTGTCCTTTTGGAAGCAGGATTGTCGCTGCTGCTGCTCGAGGTAGGACTTGCTGTGAACAGGGTTAGCCGGTCGAGCCAATAGGCTTTAGACTGTTTTCTGGAGCCTTGAGAGTTCCTGGCCGCGCTAGTTTATCGAGTGTCCCATCGTGACAATCTTACTCATCAGTTTTTTGTTGTAGTTCTGCTCTTCCTGGATGCCTTACATTATTTTCTGGAGTTGGAGCGCCGGGACCTGCACGACGATCTCCGAAGAACAAGAAGATTCCTCTTCCAAGATGCTTGTCTTAAGGAGTATGGAGCTCTCCGGACTGTTTTCAGTGGTGTGGGTAGCCGAAATGTGATGCTTGAATTATTGGATATACTGGTTTAGATCGCGAATGAACTGGTCATCAGACGCACCTTTTTGGGAGTCGCTGGCTACAGTAGTGTTACGTTTGGTTTTTTCAAAATAGTTACTCGCATAGCTCTCTCGCTTCGGATGTTACTGCTGTTGTTGTTGCTGTTTTTGATAGCGATTATTACTAACTTGTTCGGGTTGTCGATGTCGTGGTTGCTGCTCTTCATCGATTGACCCCCACGCCATTGATGATCTTTTTGACTATTGGTAACTGTTTTTTCTCATATCTTTTAGTCGGACCTATATTTTATGTGTTATTATGTATTGTTTATTTATAATAATTAAAAAAAACGAAATCTGAATAATTAAGAATATTAGCTGTTATAATTAAAAAAATAAATAAAATAATAATAATTTGAAAAAAAAGGAAAAATTTCAATCAACATATTTTATAACTAAAAGAGTTTTTTTTAAATCTTACTTTTAGTATCCATAGGGTTTTTTTATGAGATTAGACATATGAGTCTAATAAGTTAATAATAGCCTGAACATATTTATATATCCCGATAAGATAATGTCGAAAATATTAAAAATAAAGACAATCAAAGAATCCCTAACAGTCATTTTTACTTATTTTTTTGTTCTAGCACTCCTTCCACCCGCCAATTGTTCCTTTGTAGTTGGTATCCCCATGTTTTAAAATATGTCTATTCAGCATTAATCGACACAATTTCGTAGACACAATATCCTTGTTGTCCACTGGTCTAGGAGCAGCCACCAATACTACTGTAGTTTTTAGCAGCAGCCACAGTACAATACCCTCGGTCTGCCTGAGTAAATTTTCTTTTTAAGTTATATCGCGAAAACAATATTTTTTATATAAATTTTGCAAAACTAGGCATTAACAAAATTGATAGTCTGGATTTGACGCGCTTCGACCCAGTCTTCATTAATTCGACAACCACCCAGACGACAGTCCAGCTGACAATCTACCCGATAACCACCGCAGTAGTCTACATCAACATTCTGTACAACCTTGTTCAAGAAAGCGAACCCGCAATCTAAGTGGGGGACGGTTCTGCAAATTATTAATAATAATACATGGGTTTCGTTTTCGCAAGCTCGAGACAACTCTGATCTTTACGTTAAGCGTTTTCCCTTGACTCTGGGGGTGCCCGACGTTAACACCAACTTTACATTCAACTCCTCTGGCTTTTCAGTTATGCTGGTGACCCCCAACATTTCACTCTCTTATATGGTGGTTGATGGGGAGAAATACTACTCTTCGTTTTTTGGGGCGTCGACGATCATGGCTTATCACGATTAAATGGTCGACATGAAGAGTCACTAACTTACCAACCAGAACGTACACATATATATAGACTCTGCTTAGCGGCGCTGGGGTTCTCCAAGGGTTTTTTCGGTAGGCCAAACAATCGGGACAATCTCCAGTTATTTGTATCTGGACTGCTCTCAGAGTCTCGCCACCTCCTCTGTCTCTTGCGCAGTCGATATCTTCAACCCGAATCTAGTGTGTGCAACGGGGACATGCTATAAGTATGGCTCTGGACTGCATCCTGGCGACTATCTCCCCATTTCATGTGCCGCATGCCATGACACCTGTACCACATGCACTTACAACGTTCTTGATGCCTCTTTGTCCACGGCCGATGACTGCCTAACTTGCGTGATCAGTAGGATCGAGTCGACATCGCTGGAGCCAGGACCCTTACCTTCCCGTAGAATTCGTTGTATATGCCCTTCCAATAGTATTGAGAACTCTGACAGCGGCTGCACATGCACATACGATTGTCTAACCTTTTCTGTCTCGAGTCTAATGTGCGATGCTGGTATAGCGATGATGCTATCTTTTTCCTTTTCGAACATATTAATGGACAGCGAGTTGAGTAGCAACCTCCAGATTAAGATTAACGGTGTCGTGGTAACCCAATATAGCTTATCCCAAGTCTAAGCCGACTTGTACTGGATTTACATCAATAATGACCTCTCGGAGTTGGCCCAGTGCAACATAACCTGCTTTTTCGAAATCGATATCCTCAACCCCAAGCTGATCTATCGCGATAATAGGAACTTTTCTCTGACAAACAGTCAGGTTGTATTAAAGTATTACGACGTGAGTTTCAACACCAGCGACTCATATTCTTCCCCTAATGAAAGGTACCTCTATGTTCGTTTCATTTTCTTATATGGCAGGGGCAGCCAAATATGTGAAGTTACTCTTCGAGCTGGAACAGCTGATCGAGTTTCACAAATATCTAAACGTAAATTTACCCAACAATTTTCTGCAGATTCTAATAACACAGAGCAACTTCGTTTACCTAAACGTGATTGGATTAGGCAACATCACGGCTTACACGTTATGTACCCCTTATCTGCAGAGTGACTTCAACAACGTCGGTAATATTAAGGCAGTGTACTATTTGAATGGGAGCGGCTTCTTTAACAACATCATTGATTACTTTGCTAGCTTTTTTATCTCTCTCACTACCACTGTATTGATTTATCTGGTCTTCAGAGTGATTCCGTTCAAGACCCCCCAGTATCTCTCCAAGTATTTGGAGGAGCGTAAGTTCAACACCTTGATTGATAACCTCGAAACCCTTGTCATGCCGGTGATCCTCTGCGCCAATTACCAAATGATTTACATGCCGGATCTCACCCGACATTACTATGAGTATATCTTCATGTACCTATCAATGTGTTTCATTTTTGCCTACCCGTTTTGCGTGTGTATTCACGTCTACAACAATCGGGAGACGTAGGATCAGACAAAGATTCAACTACGAGGATCTGATGATGGACTGCGATCTTAACGAGCCTTTCACATATGCACTGTATGTCGCCTCTGTCTACCGCAAGATCGCGTTTACTCTATTTCTGCATCCCATGATCACAGGTCTGCTGCAAAACTTCCTCTTGTTCTTGAGCAGCATTGGCTTCATCATTATGCTGATCTACGCCATCTACAAGAGATACGTGGGAAGCCGCATCAAGATGTTGACTAAAATCTTTTTCAATCTATCTATCTTACTGATAGAGACTTTAATTTTGTTTGGCAGAAAGTCATTCACAATCGGGGAAGTCTGCAAAGTGGATTGCGATTCTGGCTATGTTGCCTTTGCTGGTTGAGGCGGCCATCCCGGATTCTCGAGGCTGTCTACAGTCTGTTCAGGATCAAGGACGAAGACGACCGGGAAACATACAATAATCGGGTCAACCAAGAAGCACTCGAGCGTTACGAGGTTAACATTCCCAGAGATTTTAAGGCGAGGGTCGATGTGCAGAACATCCTCGCCCACGCCGTACCCAAACACATGGAACTACTTCCTCGCCTTGATCTGCCTCGGCCTCCCCTGGCAACAACGAACAAGATAGTCGAAGTAAGTGCGCCACAAGAGGCAAGTATGGATAATATTTAGATTTACCAGTTCTAGTAATGATATCCCAGAGGTTAATTTTTTT
>CAKJUN010000030.1:0-51260 GCA_917880885.1 Limnephilus marmoratus
CCTGACTGTATCACTAATCCTGTTATATGTTTATTAAACACTTTTTGCTAAGTGAAATAATAATTTCAAAGTACGTATTTACTTACCACTGATTAGAAACTGAATTCGGAAATTAAATGGAAATTAGAAACGGAATCCCAAATAAAAATCACGTTGCAAAATAAAAATCAACCGCAATCACCGAAAAATGGAACTTGTAAGTTAATTTTTTTTTCTTTCAGAGGATCCCATTTATCTTTTTAGATACATAATATCATTTTGAGATGTTAGTGTTAAAAATAACATTCTCTTAACTCTCCTTATTTTAATATTATTGGTGTTGATATCTTAACTTTTCGGGGGGGGTTTGAACCCCCTAAACCCCCCCCCCTGGCTACGCCCATGACATCGATGCATTCTGTTGCAAGTCTGTATTAATGGTGGCACTCTTGCATAATCTGAACGCATTTATCTGAAATTGGCTATTAGCGGGCCCAAGAGATGTCCCTAAAATGGAAAATAGATGTATTTTAGTAGATTTTTTTTTTATTAAGAGTAATTTTTTTATTTGTAAATACCGCACAAGAGTCCCAACTGTCTGGGGTCAACGAAATTATGGCATGCCCAATTGGGGTATGTTGCGAAGATGAAGGTGATGGGGAGGGCAAGCAGATGGGAAGAGGAAGGTGGGAATTTCCTTACTGTTCAGATCTGGTCACCAAACAATTCTGAATGGTGGTCTTACACTAGGACAATACTGAGAGTACCTCCCACTCTGGAACGTACCTCGAATACACCTTATAGTATCTTTAAACCTTATATTAAATTGAAAAATGACACAATTCAATCACATAAAACTTACTTGCGCACGTCGGAATTTTAATCTAAGACCTTTGGATTGCTAGTCGAGAACCTTACCCCTGGGTCACAAGATGGAGGTAGCGCAGCACGGCAAAAGGGGGCGTTCAAGTATTACGTAACGCATTTTTTTAAGATTTTTGACCCCCCCTCCCCCCCATGTAACGCGCCGTAACGTTTTTCCGTTTCACCCCCCCCCCCCCTAAACGTTACGTAACGCCCAAGTGACAATTTTTTACTGAAAGTCACAATTAAGTTGTGCAAAGTACTGGAAAGTCGCTTAAATACCTTTTTTCTTGTTTTAATCGCGTTTGCGGTGATAAATAAAACAAGAGATTTCGAGAGCGAAAAGGATTGCCAACTTGGAAGATTTTAATTCCCTAGTTTTTTTATCTAAGTAAAGAAAAACATGTTACGTAACGCGTTGTTCGAACCCCCCCCCCGTAACGCATTTGGGAGGCGGGTATGGGTACCGCCGCCCCGGGAACCATTTATTGGACAACCAACACCCCTGCCACAGGTCACCCCAAGTGGTTCGCTACGTTTGGTGACTTAGCAGGGGTGCCCGGGTTCATGGGATGAGGTTTGTCTAGATCTTGGTGGCGGATACGTTTGTCCAACCACTGCGTGGCGGGCTGGATCGGAGGAGACTGATTGAGGAAGGCCTTTTGACCTCTCCAGCCGGATTCTCCCGACCCTTCGCCTTGCACCGCAGTGTGAGGAATAGATTCATACGTCCATCACACCTGGCCACACTGACCCCCAGATTCCTACCCACCCCTCATACCTTTTTCCTTCCCATACTTCTTCTCCTTCCTTGCCCTTAAAAAACCCTCCACACAACATCCTCAAGGATGACATAGGCCCCTAGGGAAATTGCTTTCCTCGGTGCCTCCTGTGTGGAGCTAATGTAAAAAAAAAAAAACAAAACGCACAGTAACGTTTCACAAGACCCCCCCAAGTGCGTTACGTAATACTTGAACGGCCCCTAATGCCCCAAAAATTAATCATGACAATACTCAAATCATACTCCATAGTTTTTTACAATATAAATTTTATTATGGTGTGGATGTTTTTTGCAAAACTTGGCCCATTTGAATTACGGCGATGTTAGTCCAGACTAGTTGACAATGGGTAACACTCGATGTTATTTGAATGCAAAGGTAGGTCTCCAGATCTATTAACATATTATTTATGTTTATCTCAAGAAACGGTAACACGGCAAGATAGATCTGTTTTCCGTTTTCTAGCTGAGATAAACAGCATTATAACTAGAGTTAACATAACTGCGCAACTTGTCAACAGATAAACTGACTAACAACATTTGTTTAGTTCTTAAACAGTTTAAAAACTAATCCCATGTTCCCAAGTCCTTCATTAATTCATTATCCCTTTCCTTGAAAGTCCCCACTTAGTTACTACAAAAGGAGAAGATGTTACATACCTACATGAAACACAAACAATATCGCACAAATCTCTAAGATTACCTGCATTTTTTTTCCAATTATTTCTGGCTTTCACCCTTCAAGGGTGTTCTAGGCCATCATTTATAATTACAGAGAAAAGAAAGGTGAATTTTATATATTAATTTTATTTAAATGTTAATTTCAGAATTTTATGGAAGATTGGAGTAGAGTTCAGACTTAGAAGAGATGAGATGTTGAATGGAGGAGAGGCAATTTTTGATAACGCTTGATAGAAGAGAGGATATTTATTTAGAGAGGGACAATCAAAAAAATTTGTGATCTAAAGTTCCCACTTCTAGACCACAGAACGTACAATCTGAGGAGTCAAGCACATGAATTTTAAAAAAGTGGGAAGGAACGGAACAATGTCCGATTCTCATTCGAATAAATGACGAAATTTCTTTTTTGGAAAAGTGGGGGAATTTTTGAAACCACGGTTTTGATGTGATAGTCCTTTGTATTGAGGCGTAGCGGGCACCCTTGGATTGACTAGCAATGTTCCAATACTCTGTCCAAACATTGCGGGATCTATCTTTGATGATGGAAAAAATATCATATAGGGAAATATGGTTTACGAGGGTAACAACAGGGTTAGAAGCTCCTTGTTTCGCCAAGGAATCAGCAATGTCGTTACCCACTATGCCAACATGTTCAGGAATCTAAATCAGAGTGACACTTTTCCAGAGCTTTGAATGGAGGTTATCAGTACTCGAATAAGACATACAAAGTGATCTTCAGGATGAAGAAGAGGACTGGATTTAAGTTTTTGGAGGGAACTGAGAGAGCCAGAGAGAACAAGAGAATGTTCAAAATTATTTTTTATTATATATTTGAGAGATTCAATTATTGCAATGCACTCGGCAGAAAATATTGAAAATTGGTTTGAAATTTAATAAAATATTCTTTTATTAGAATTATTGTGGTAAACGTTAATACCTATATCACAGTTAGGAGAGTCCGAAGATTTAGAGCCATCAGTAAATAAAAGAGAAGAGTTGGACCATTTAGAAGAAATAATGCCATTGAACATATTATTGACAGTATGGGCTGGGAGATAGGAATGACTTTTAAGGATGCCGATCCCTTCTGAAATCGTTGGGGATTGGGTAACGTGACTATATTTCAATTTGTACAAAGGAAGAAGATCATTTTTCATAATTTGAAGCTCTGAGAGAGAGCGAAAATTTTTGCAGATGGCAGGGAGAGGTTTAGTTCGAGCTCTGATTGTAGATGAATGTGTAGAGTCGTTGATTAACGAGACTAGAGGGAATAACCTGATGACTTTTAGAATTTGAATATTTAAGAACCAATTTGTCTGCAAATAGTTGACGCCTTAAATAAAGAGGAGGATCAGAACATTCTACTTGAAGGGAATTGATGGGCGACGATTGCATCGCTCCAGTTATTATTCGCAATGACTTAAATTGAATTTTGTCCAATTTACTGAGTGCATTTTTGGATGCAGTACTAAAAAAGTGGGCAGGCATAGTCGAGATGGCTTCGAATAAGTGCATTGTAAAGCAAAATAATGCAGGTAGGATGTGCACCCCACTAAACGCCAGTCAATGATCTGATGATATTTAAATTTTTTTCACATTTAGTAACTATATTATTAATGTGGGAAGACCATTTAAGTTTCCTATCAAATGTTACTCCCAAAAATTGTGACATCGTTCACAACTCGCTTTTAAAATCTCGCTAATTAATCATAAAATAATTTACAATATAAAACACATATAAATTTGTTGTAGACCACTTTTATTTTATACACACTCTACCGGTTTCGGAAGCACCCTTCCTTCGTCAGGAGAATATTATAACTAAACTATGATACAGAATGTTGACAGATATACAAATCAGGTGTTTGAGTGAGAGGTGGGCAAAGGGGTGGGGGTAATTAGGGGATTTCCGGAAAGAACAGAGCGGTTAATTGGAAAAATATTTAGAATGGGACTGAAAGATAAGTTAATTTGGTTATTCAAAATACTAGCATTATTATTTAGGGATTTTCTGATTTCTAGTGCTTCTAAATTATCTAATTTTTTGCTTTTATTATTACGGTGAAGAATTTTAACCCCTGTGTCCTTATTAAAAATTGTGATCTGTGGAAATTAGGTGATTAGCAAACTCTGAAAAATTATTATTATTTAATCATCTTAAATGTTCTATGATTCTGATATTTATATTTCTAGTTGTCTTACCTATGTAGAACGAAGGACAATCATTTGGAGTGTGTATAAAATAAAAGTGGTCTACAACAAATTTATATGTGTTTTATATTGTAAATTATGGCGAGCCACAAAGTTAATGCTTTTTACAAATACATAAAATAATTATCAGTATAACCCCAATGTGTGGGTAATTGTGACCTATAGTGGTGCTGTTATTCTGTACAGCATCATCTACCAGAAACAGCGGATGAACTCATCAATGGTGGGGACTTTTTCCCAATATGGAGCGCAGGGCCGGATCTACGAAATCTGGCGCCCTGTGCAGTAGGTACCGATGGCGCCCCCCCCTACATTTTTATTTTCATTAAAAATTCGTTCACCCCAATTTTTTTTTATAATTTTTTTTTTTACACTAATTTATCAAATAAAATCTAGACATATAATGGATGTAACTTTTCCAAGTGACCTGGCGGTAGCTCTCACACTCGTTTTTTTTAAAGAGAGAATCGCCAGGAGGAATCTATTGAGTAAACATAAAATTATGGTGATTCTATTCATTGTAATCCACAGTACTTTTATAACCTATAACAACCAATAGAAATTTAGTAATAAATTTAAAAATCTATTAAGAATATAACCTCAAATTTGTGCCTTGCATTTCCCCGGTGTTGAGCGAACAAACACTAAACACTGACTTATGGTATCAACGGCTTACGAAAGACGCTTACACTGACACCGTAAAATAACAAATCTAATATAAATTAATTATACATTTAACGAACTTCAAATAATATGTCAAATCAATGATGAAACTATCAACACGTTGCAACCTGCAAAAACATCCCAAGGTTTGCAGGAGCAAACCTTGGGATGTTTTTGTTAATTGAATTTACTGAAGATTTCATAAGAAAATGTTCTTTAACTACCTTCTCCTAGATACTTAAATCGTACAAAATAAAAAAATAGCGAACTAAAATTGTCAGCATTTTGAAAGGCGAAAGTCGGTTTGTTTGATTCACTAGAACAAAAATACTTATTGAATTTGGATCGCACCCATTCGTCGTAAAAGACGGTAAAAGATATATGGAAAAATAGATCTTACGTTTAAACTGATGGAATTTGTAAAAAAATTCTGTAATGACTATAAATTCGTAAGCCGTCGATACCAACCTGATGCGTGCGCATTCTGTTTCTTTGGAAAGTGTTGCTAGAGCGTAATAATTATTTCGTACTATGGGTAATTTTTAAACGATTCAGGGAATATTATAACAAAATTTTAATACAATATTTATTTTTCTCACGGCGCCCCTTCGGAGTTGGCGCCAGGATTTTGCACGTTTTTGAACGTATGGCAGATCCGGCGCTGATGGAGCGAGAAGAGCCAATAATAAAGAAAACTTAAAGAAAATAACACAGGCATAGTGGTCGTAAAATCCACAAATGAAGTAACCATTCAAAGCAATGAATAAATAAATTTTAAAAAAGGTGACATGGAGTGTGGGGCTAGTGTAAAAAATAATCTTCACAATCCTACAATAATTTTTATCTCCCCCGATTTTCCACGGGTCTGGGTTCTTTTCACGGGAGCAAAAGGTGGTGTCTCGCGCATGTGATGCCATAAACGTCGGGCACTGACCTGTATAATTTTTGCGTGGTGTAAAAAAAAACATGGAACATTGCACTCTTTACAGAATTCTTTGTAACTACTAACCCATAAATAAATTATTCATCAAGAGGGAATACATTCCTCAATTTCTTGGTACGGTCTTTAGTGGGAAACTTGCATTCTAAATTTGCAAGACCTAAAGATACATGGAAAAAAATAAAGTACGCCGTAAAATTAGAATCCAAAAGTTTCGCAAGGAGAGAATCTACAATAGTAGAAGAAAAATAACACCCTTAAAAATGTTTTCAGAAAAAAAAATAACCAAAAATTAATCAGGTTTTGTGAAATTTGTGTTTTTATTTGCAGATTAAATTATTTTTTTATAAAATCTGCAAAAAAGTTAGGACTTAACAGCAGAAGAAGTTGTTGTGTTGTTTTTTTTTTAAATAAAGCATCTTTTTTTCGGCGGGCTTCTAAAGTATTAATATCGAGCATTCCTGTTAAGAACAACGATGGATACCTACAGGAATGGGTAGTATGTATATTCCCTCATATACGGATAACGCATAAACCATTTTTGTACTCTTTCTATTTCTAGGATATGATTTTGTTCAGAGGGGGCCCAAATAATGGAGCTGTGTTCCAGGATGCTGCCAACAAGTGCTTCATATGTTCTTCGTATTGTATTTTTATGTCGACCCGTGTTATTTTCAGGCAATTTGAAATCGAGTGCAAGTTTCTTATTGCAAATTGCATAACCTATAAACATGCCTACAAAATCGTGGTCGGCCCAAATTTCTCAGAAGCCTAAAGGCGAATGATTTACCTAAATATACATTTGAATATTCGATTCGGCGAACTTCCGAGAAAGAATAATCTTTGACTATATTACCTGTATACCTAAAAATGGGTTGTTTCCATGTTCTTAATAAATAAAATAAAATAAAATTAGCCTGTATTGATGTTAAACTTATAAAACATTTTTCTAATCTAATTATTTTTTTTGTATTATTCTAAACTATCAGCTTTCGGGTCATTATTTTTAGAAACAGCTTGTCTTTCGACATAAGCCTCCTCTAAAGTTTTCCATTTTTCTCTATCCTTTCAACTCCGATCCATTCTGGACCAGCCACCTTTTTTAGATCATCTTCCCATCTTTTCGTTTGTCCACCTTTGTTTCTTTTACCGTCTCTTGGATACCACTCTGTTACTATTCTGGTCCATTTCTCTTACCTTTCTCTCAACATATGTCCAGTCCATCGCCATTTTAGTATTCGATGTACGGAATGTACCTGTTTGAATTGAGTTCTGTTTTTTTTTTATTTCTGTTAATTTTACTTAATCTCTTCTATCAACTCCAATGACACTTCTTTCCAAGCTATTTTGACAGACGCGTTTATTTGTTAAGGTTTTCGTTTTTTGACTACACATATACCGTTAAACAGGGCAGAATGCATGTGTTAAAGACTTTTCTTTTAGCTTTTATTGGCATATCTCTGTCTTTCATAAACTTAACTGAGCGACCAGTATCTATTCCAAGTATTGGCTATCCTAAGATATAAGTTGTCCTAAGTAGATGTACTCGTCTACGTATTTTATTTGTTGTGTGTTTACTACGATATCATGTATCTTTTAGAATTTAGTCATGACTTTTGTCCTGGCGATGTTCATTGGCAGCCCTGCCTTCGCACTCTGATCTGATAACTGTTGTTGTAACATATGTTGTACCTTTCTTGGACACCCAGCGAACAGTATTAGATCGTCTGCAAAACGTAGATTCCATGTACTTAATATTATACAACTGCTGACCCTGTATAAATCGCAAGTGCGCCCCATTGTTGAATTTTACAGCCATCTCTGGTCTGGAATCCCAAAATACCTTATAAATCATTGTCTTTGTGCAGAAATGGGCGGTCCGTTTGATAGATTACCCTATCTTAACATTATTACTTAAAACACAGGCATCAGGTAGGAATGCTATTCTTGTTCTACCGGAATTACATTGGAAGATGCTCCGAGAAACCATAAACATAGCTCAATTCGGCACAATAAGCCAAAAACCCGCTTAACGTAATATGCATGTTCACGGTTGATATTTGTTACGTGAGACAGGGTCGCTCCTACGACTCGTACTTGAGTTCAATAGCTCGACTGTGGAACGATTTGCCGGCCTCTATGTTTCCTCCCTCATTAAACATGGGTCTATTTTAGACCCATATTCACTCCCTCCATTTCTTAAAGAGATCCTCTACACAGCATCCCCAAAGAGGACATACGCCCTGAGGGAAATTGTTTATCTCACTGCTGTGGAGAAATTTTTCTCTTGCAGCGAAGCTTAACGTGAATTCAGTATTTTAAATTAATCTTTGCTGGGAATCGGTTTAGAGCATAGATTCTCAATCTTTTTTTGCCCACCGCCCACTTTGAGAATATTTTTTTCTAGCGCCCCCTAACTCCAGAATCTGAAATAGCAATTGTCGTCACGATTACATTTACCATGACGGAGGGGGTGTAATGGGATGAGATGGGGTGGGTGGGTTTCTCTGGGTCTCCTACCGCCCCTTTGAAAGTTTGAAACGCCCCCCAATATTATCTTGGTCTTTTACCGCCCCCCCCCGAAGACCTAAAATGCCCCCAAGGGGGCGTTATTACCCACGTTGAGAAATTAAGAACTTATGGTTTACATTAAGGCCAACCCAATTTGCACTTGGCCGCATTGACAACCTAATTTTTTTTCCAAAGGGTCGCACATACAGACATTATACAAAAATAATAACATTTTTTTATTCAAACGAATTTTGAACACCGTTCAGAAATGTGAGCTATATACTCTGTTTAAGGATCTAAACGTCACAAAATTTATTAAACTGGGAAGACTTCGGTGGCTGGGTCATGTGGAGAGAATGACCGAGCATGAAGCACCAAAGTCCCTGCTGAACTCAAGACCGACAGGGCGAAGGAGCCTGGGAAGACCAAGATTAAGATGGAGCGACAATGTCGTCAAAATAAAAGAAAGAAGAATTTGTTCTGATTTATTTTATTTATTTAAAATTGTTAATAACTTGTTGAACTCTCCTGAACTTCTTTCGTTAATATGTTTTCATGTTCCGAGTAGATCAGTTCGTCACAAATTACCTTACCATTGTAATAATACAGGATCTAATGCTGAATTATATGCCATAATAAATCGCCTGCATATACTTGGTAACAAATATGTTGTTGATGATATGATAAATATTGAAAGATTATCAACATACAAACATTATTTAATTAAAGCTGTTTGTCAGCGCTTTTCAGATAGATTATAATCTAATATACTTTGTATGTTTATATTCTTCATCAATGTTTATTTCTGGAATTTTTAAATTAATTACTACGTACTTTACGTAGTAATTTTTTAATTCATAATATCTTGTACACATTCATGTATATGAGGTTTTCTTTTTCTTCATGTTTGTTTTATAATAGCTTACTATTTTTGCTTTATACTGTCACTTCAATATGTGCTCTTTAATTTTTTGTTATATATTATTTTTTTTTCTTCTTAACTATGTATATTGTTTCAAATTATTGTAATTCCCATGTAAAAGCCGTTAATCGGCGTTAATTCATAATAAAAAAATAAATAAATAAATAAAATATATCTACCTTGGAGCTTCTAAACTGGAGAGAGCTGGCACAAAACCCACATGAGCGGAGGAAGACTCTTGAGGAGGCCAAGACCCACCAGGGGTTGTAGAGCCAAAGTGATGATGATGATAATAGAAATATGGGGAAAATCAACGTTCGGATGAGTCTCATATATTAAAAAAAAAAACACAAACAAATCCTAGCGCGTGTGCAAAAGTGCAGTTATGCAAATTTTGACTAAAAGTGTTGATTTAAATTATCGCTGATTTGATTTCTAAGATTCCTAATTTATAGGTTTATGGATTCTTACCAGGAATAAGAATTAAATCTTTGGCACGATTAAGCACAAAATGCTAATATTGGTTTTGCGTGTGTCCCGCGTTAACTCTGGTTCAAAGATCTCTGTATCTTGGATTGCTTTGAATTTAAATCTTATATTCAAAATAGGGACTTAATTCAGACAAGCGATAAAGTACCTATCTAATATTCTATTTAAACATAAAATAATTTTAAGTGCCATTTTCAAAATTGAAACTGATTTGTCAAGAAATTCAGTCAATTGCTTGATTCTTCACGGGTCTTTAAAGTTATTAGTTAGTAACACTGGGGTACCCGGCCTCGCTCGGGGAGTTGATATGAGATTGAAGTGACGTTCGAACTGACGACGGATCTTGCTTTAATACAATGGGTAGCCCCACCCAAACAACAGAGGCTTCAAATAGTTCACAATGTTCCAGAACATTCCAGAACATTCGAGAGTGTTCTTGAATATTCCACAATTATCTGGGATGTCCCAGACTATTTCCGAGCATTCCACAACATTCCAGAATTTTTCGGGATGTTCTGGAATGTAGTGGAATGCTCTCAAATACTCTCGAATGTTCTAGAAATTTCTAGAGGACGAAACTTCCACCCCTTATATCTCCAAAAGCACACCCTTCAGGTAAAAACGGGAACCTATTGATGTGATTATTCATTTGTAACTAATATGTTTACATAAAATTATTCACGGCCACCTTGATACTACATTATGTCTTAGCAGTATTGAAATAAATCCCATTGTCCCCATTTTCCATTGTTTAAGGGCCCGCAACCCGGATTTGAACCGATTTATTACATATTTCCCTTAAACACGGTGAGTTTTAAAGCTCTTAAAAAAATATATGTTATTTTTGGAGATAATATCTAGACTTTGCCCGCGCCGAAATGCAAATTATACAAAATTCCCCCGATTGAAAAAAATCGCAAAGTATGCTCCAAAAATTATTATTAACACGTTTGTTTCAGTTATTTTACAAGTTACATGTATGAAAAAATTCACAGTGTTTCTTTAAATGCTTTTTAAGATAATGCCCGCGAGATTTTTGCTCTATTTTCAACGAGTCGTGTTTTATTAAACATTTTCGCAATTTTCGCATCGATTTTGTCACTGTAAATGTTAGCGCTCTCCTCTAACATTCGTCATTTTGTATCTCTCCATCTTCTTCTTCTCGGGCCCGGTTGCAGAGCCTTAAGACGCCATAACATTTTTCACATGAATACATTTAATAATATTATTATTAAATGTTATGGCGTCTTAAGGCTCTGCAACCGGGCCCGAAAAGAAGAAGATGGAGAGATACGAAATTACGAATGTTAGAGGAGAGCGCTAACATTTACAGCGACAAAATCGATGCGAAAATGGCGAAAATGTTTAATAAAACACTCGTTTAAAATAGAGCAAAAATCTCGAGGGCATTATCTTAAACAGCATTTAAAAAAACACTGAATTTTTTCAAACATATAACTTGTAAAATAACTGAAACAAACGTGTTAATAATAATTTTTGGAGCATACTTTGCGATTTTTTTCTATTGAGGGAATTTTATATAAATTGTGTTATAATATCGCATACTTTAGCCCTCTGACCCATGTGATGTGTCGACTATATAACAAGTTAGAGTGTGCTGAAGTGGGTATTTTCGTTGATAATTTGTACGGATTCAAAAAAAAAGTTCTGGCGCTGTTAAAAAAAAAAACGAACTAATTATATTGTGTGAATTGTCTCTCTATGCATGCCTCGCGTATTTCATGTCTCTTACCACTCATTGTAATGTGTTACTCGAGTGACCTTGTAGGTATATAATTC
Source organism: Limnephilus marmoratus (assembly GCA_917880885.1). Classification (NCBI taxonomy): domain Eukaryota; kingdom Metazoa; phylum Arthropoda; class Insecta; order Trichoptera; family Limnephilidae; genus Limnephilus; species Limnephilus marmoratus. The sequence continues at coordinate 11,839 of CAKJUN010000030.1, forward strand.
TGCATTTTTATTTGTGATGTTTTTGTTTTTGTAATTGTATGTATCTGTATTTAATTGTATGTAATTGTAGATTTTTATAATAAATAAATAAGTGACTATTTTAAGTAACTATTTAAGGCTTTATTTAATTTTTTACGACTTTATGTCCGGGTTAAATCTTCCCCACAGGAAAAACTAAATCCTTCCACACACTTTTCCACAAATGATCATCTAGTCAATTCACGTTATGCAATTGTACTATATAAGTATTATAAATACAAAACAATACAAGAACAACAAGTCAACCTACCAGAGACCAAAGATATTTTTATATCAGAGGGTTCGTAGGTTATGGTTATAGTTATAGGTAGAATTTATAGTTCGAGGACCTATAAATTCTACTGATCCCTCAACATAAATACTTAAAAAATCTTTTGTAATCCTACATGTATTTAAAATGACTGATTTTTGAATTTTTATATATAAATTCTTTGACAAATCTAATATGCCTAAATTTTGAATGAGAGAGCTATGTTATAATGCCAGTAGCCGAAATAATAAATGGTAATATTTTTATTGTCTGAGAATGCCAAATTCTTTTAATCTCATTTCCTAAATCTGTATATATTTTTTGTTTTTTTTTTCAGAAACAGATTTTTGAATATTACAAGAATTGGAATAGCGTCATCAATGATATAAGTTTTTTTTTAAATTTTGTCATGTAAAACTACATCAGGTCTATTATGACTAATTGTTCTGTCTGTTAGTATAGTTTTATCATAATATATTTTATAAAAGTCATTTTCTAAAAATTTATTTGGTTCGTATTCATAATATGGTACTATATTACGACAGCCAATCAAGTTATGTTTATAATTACCAGACTTTGGTGAATTATTTTTAAAACGCGATTGTGCCTAAATGTATACTCGGACGACGCTAATACAGAACATCCTAATATAATATGTTCTATAGTTTCCGGAAACGCCAAACATTTTCTACATAAATCATCGATTTGATTTGTATCTTTGATTATATTATGCTTCCTATAATTTTTAGTATTAATGACTCTATCTCTTGAATGGCAAACTTAAATCCTTCTATTTCTGCGCTCAACTCTCCAATACTCAACCATTTGTTTGACGAAAGTTTGTCAACATACGTTTGGTTGAGATAATTAAAGGGTTTTGCGTGAATAATTTTTTTTGACCAGGAATCTAATAATTCCTGATTGGTATTTGTAAGAATGTTGGCATTCTCGTCGTATTAATTTAGAGCTGTATATATATATTAGGTCCTTACATATGAAATTGGCGTATTGCCGTACTTTCAACTTTGATCTCAAATATCTTCTCTTTGGTTAGGAATTCCAAATTCAAATTTACAGCTATTTACTCATGTATTTGTGTTTCGAACATTAAAATTCATTTGTTTTTTCCTTAATTGTTTTTTTTCTTTGCGTCACTTAGTTTACAAAATGGAAAACTTGAAATATCGCGTTATTTACGAGTATGAGTTCCACCGTGGCACCAGTGCTGCAGAAACGGCTCGAAGGATTAATGATGTGTATGGCGACGGTGCCGCAAAAGAAAATACAGTGCGTTTTTGGTTTCAACGTTTTCGTTCTGGAAATTTCGACCTGCAGAACAAGCCCCGTGGACGGCCGGAGACCAAAGTTGATAATGAAGAATTGAAGGCTATTGTGGAAGCGGATCCATCGCAAACCACGTCCGAGTTAGCTGCAGGCTGCGGTGTTAGTGATTAAAATGTTTAAATCTGAAGCAAATTGGGAAGATGAAAAAGATTGAAAGATGGGTACCTCACGAATTGAGTGAAGCAAATCAACAAACGCGCGTTAGAACGCTAGACCACACAGTGCACAAAAGACGGCTAACAAATTAGAGGAGCTTCAATTGGAATGTCTAAGACATCCACCGTACTCTCCGAACCTTGCCCCAACAGATTACCATTTTTTTAGAAATTTGAATAACTTCTTGCAAGGGAAAAAATTCAACTCGGATGGGGCAGTCCAAACCGCCTTCAAAGATTTTATTGATTCCCGTCCGAATGGTTTTTTTAGTAAAGGGATCGATGAACTACCTATGAGATGGCAAAAGTGCATAGATAGCAATGGTACATACTTTGATTAAATAAATTATATTATAGAAAAATTAAATAATTTAACTTTGTATAAACCACTTATTTGATGCGCAAATCCGACCGGTTTCGTACGTTTGTTCCGAAACCGGTCGGATTTGCGCATCAAATAAGTGGTTTATACAAAGTTAAATTATTTAATTTTTCTATAATGGATAACCACAAAGTAATAGCTACATTCAAAAATAATAAATTATATTATATTTTAAAAAATCGACTTTATATTCCTCCTATACAAAACGCCAATTTCATATGTAAGGACCTAATAGTTATACTGCTATTTAAGTACATATTTATATTTACTTGCAGTTTAAAACCAGCTCGGCGTAATATTTTTTTTTGCCCACCAAATGATTTGGTTTGGGTATCTCTAAGTTAAATATTTTTTTAGTTAATTGAAGCTTGCTATGAGCAATTTTGTATAAACATATTAAGTCAGTAAATTAGGGGCTACCCCAATGAATAGGTACGAACTAACAGAAATATTACCATTCGTCTAAGGTTCTTTACCTCAAATTTAAAGTGATTCTGAGCAATTGACGTCATGGGTTCGATGTTTTTCTGGAATATTGACAAACATGTTCATTGTCCCTAATAAATATTATGAACCGGTTTTGTTGTTTACAAGAAGTAACTATTAAATCATCAATAACATTGCATTACATACGTGAAGCGTTCTTGGAGTTGAACTTTTAGAGTTATTGAACCTTTGTTTTTTTGTCGTTTTCCGTTATAATGGTGACAGTGACGTTCGTTTCTTTATAACAATGGTCACACTGTGATTGGTTCAATTAAAAAAATTGATACTTATTGAAATCGAATGTTTTTTCAAATTTTTATTTTTATATAATTTATTTTGTAAAACTTCCTATTGTAATTTTTATTTCAGCACTTTTGAATGTAGGTATAAATTAAAGCAAATTTTGAATGAAATATAATCGATATTGACTTATTATTTTAAAAAGCTGGAACGCAGAATAGTTAATCTTTCTCATTGGAATTGCCCTGTATGATCGTAAGAACATCTTTCGATGAAATTTGAATTCTTGGCCGCTGGCTGGTTAATCGCCCTTAAGCAAAAAAAGGAATTTCATCAACTTGGAAGTACTTGTACACTATCTGACCCGGCCACGCGTTGCTGTGGCTAATAAAACACAACGTCATCTACTGGATGGTTATTCAACCTTTATAACCACCGCCGTCTTTGAGTTTATCGCGAAGAGACAGACAGATACCGCGGAGGACTTTAATTTATAATACGTAGAGATGGTGTGAAAGATTATAATAATGTGCATAAAATGCTTGGGGTAACTAACGTATTTAAGTTAATAAGAATTAACACTGTATCCGTCTAAATAACTTTCCAATTACCGCAATGTACGTGACCATTTTTTAGAAGATAGAATGGGTATAGTAAGCTATCCGTAAAAGACAGATAATATATGCCTTCGTGGACTATTTTGTAGATCTATAAAAGAGGAATATCCCACCATGTATTGTTTTGTTATAGGTATCTCAAAGGGATTAGGCAGTGTTTTCGATGAAAGCTACCAGGCGGCTTGACTTTTTCCGACACTTCTAACAATTATCGTTATGTTTTAACCAATTTATATAAATCCTTGACAAATTACATACTTAAACCTTCCTCACGAAACACTCTATCTATTGGTGAAAACCGCATGAAAATCCGTTCAGTAGTTTTCCAGTTTATCGCGAACAGACAGACAGACGACGCGCAGGACATTAATTTATAATATAATAATATGTAGAGATAATATCTTTTAATACTGTTTTACAAATACTTTTTTTTAACAACAAAGCACTCGAATTTTCACTATTTTTCTTGCCACTGTTCCAAATTTTAAATACTTTTCCAACAAGATGATATACCTAGTAAGGGAGAGATAGAAACTGAATAAGCGACATCCTTGTAGGAACTAAACATATTCTCATTACAAAATCAAACACGTGGTTTTAACATATATACACCTCAGTGATCTCATTTCTACAGCATACATTCTACTTTCATACTTCCTCTGTCAGTTCCAGACCTCACTGCCATAAATCAGGATAGGCACCAACTACATAGTGGACTAGCTTCGCTTCTATGCACAATTTTTCATAAACACCAACCGCGTTCAGTTTACAACCTGTAATTGCATCAACTTGTGTGTTACCTATCCATTTAAGTGATTCCAAAAACAATTATAGAATCAACAAACTACCAAATATCGTGTCGACAACAAAATTTTAGGAAAAAAAAATAGGTCACATAAAGACCGACTTGCAAGCATTTTAAATTTGTTTGAAAACATTATGTGAATATTTTTTGTTTCTTGAATACCGTCTGGAGAACTGAATACTGCTCCCAACCGTCTGGAGCCAGTGGAACTATGGCATCCCCAATCGGGCTATGTTGAGAGGCTGAAGGTATTGTGGAGGCGAAGGAGTTTAATTTTATTTTAACCATTTATTGGATCACCAACACCTCTGCCACATGGGGTTAGGTTTGTCCGGATCTTGAGCCTCCCCCAATGACATGTGCAGGCTTGAGGTTTGATCAGACGACCTTGACTGTCCTTTGTCCTGCCTCTGACGGAGGCGTCTACTAATATCTACAGGAATTCCAAAAACTAAAAAAATCGAACTAATATCTATGAGAATCAAAGTGTTGACGAATATCTACAGCTCAAACTGTTGACTAATATCTATGAGAACCAAAGTGTTGACGAATATCTACAGTACTGGCAGAGGTTGGATTTGCAATTATGTATAGTATATTGGAATAACGTAATATTGCGTATGCAGTTTAAAAAACTTAATTTATGTAAGTATGTATGTAAAAATCCCTGATATCGGACTATTGGACACATTTAGCTAATTAGTCCAACCTACGCTCTGAAGATATTAGTTCAACCTACGCTCTGTAGATATTAGTCAACACTCTGAAGTTCGTAGATATTAGTTCAACATATGAGCTGTAGATATTCGTCCGACATACAGGCTGTAGATATTAGTAACTGGAGTCCCTCTGACTACCCAACGCTGAATTTTCTTTTAGTCTTCGGGTATTTCACCCCAAATATTCAGTTAACATTCTTTGAGGCTTCACTGAGTGGTTGGCTAAGGGACACGGAAGCTAAGTGTAGTTTATGGTCAGACCGAAAGCCATTCACATTTTTTGTTGGTACTTGCCAATTGATTTGAGAATTATTGTATTTCTTATGTTCTCTATTTTTTGCTTGCAGGTTTTTACAGGTGCAATGCCGCCTCATGTAGCCTCACGAATGAGTTTTCTTTTGCCCTGTTTAATTTATCTCTGTCTTACTAATCTATTTTTTGCATTTTGTTTTTCCCGCTAAGCACTTGCATACTGCTTACTAACAACGTATGCATGGACACTGGAGGTCTAGATTCGTTCAAAATAAATAAATGTAGCTTCGTTTAACAAAAAAAATTAGAATCTTGCGAGAGCCTTGAAGGAGTAACCATCTGTTACTTATACCAGGGCGGGTAAGAGGTGGATAACCTCCACTGTCCGGATCTTGGCGCCGGATGCGTCTGCCCACCAACTGCTTGGAAGGCCGGATCGCGAGAGATTGTGATGTGTGTTTTATGTAGATGCGAATGTCGAAGGATCTTGAATGTGTTTTTGTGTGTTTTGACCTCTGCACTTGTGGAAAGAATGCACTAAGGAAAGGAAAAAAAGACTTACTGCGGACCCTTGTGGTACTCTCTGCTATCTTGGCTGGGTTTGTTCATGCACTTGTAGGACTGTATTAGTAACGATAATTTTTCTTGCGGTATGTGGGATTATTTGCGGACGCGGTAAGCGTAAGAGGTAGGTATGCGGAATTTAAGATGTTTATGCGGCGAGGGTCGATTAAAGGCTGATTGTGGGTAAGGTTAAATGACAGGTATACAGGGATGGGTAGGAAGTAACATACGACAATACTAGCTACAAGTACAGTGTCTAAGATGTATAGAGATGTATGTAGGTAAGCGTAGCTATATGTATGTAGGTAAGTGAAGTATGTATTATGTAAATGCCCAACCAGATTGGTTGAGGTAAATCTTTTGACCTCTTCAGCAGAATCCTCTCGAAGCATTGCCTTGCACCGCAGTGGGAGGGATAGATACATACATAGGGATAGATTCCTACTCACTAGGGTGTGTCAATTATTTCAACTTTTGAATTCAGAAACGCCCGGGGTCTCAAAAGTTGCGTCTTACAAAGAAAATGAGAACTACATTTAATTTTTTTAATGGTTATTAGCCCGCTAAAATGCATTGAAAATCGGAAAACAAACCTAAAACCGTTTTTTTTTTAATTTTTAATAAAAAAAATTTCAGTAATTTAACCTTTTAACGTTTGTATATTATTAAAAAATGCGTATAACTGACAAAAATGAAAAAAAAGTTCAACTTTATGAATACAAGTAAGTCAACAAGAATTCTGATTTTATCCAGAAAAAGTGTTATTTTCCCCTTTTATATTTTTAATCAACACATCACATATGTTTAAAATTTTTTTTTTTGGGTTCTTTGTACTGCAGTTATGGAATGAAAAATAAGATTGGTACAAAATATAAAATATAAACCCTTATTTTATTTTTTTTCAAAATCACGAAATCTATTTTTTTTTCAAAACTTCCGGCCATTATAGCGGGCTAATAGTAAACAATAATTTTATATATTTTCACGTTTTCAAATAGCTACAGATCATACGAAACTTTTGAGACCCCGGGCGTTTAAATAGAAGGCCATTTTTATCTCTCTATGGAGAGCGACACACGCTACTACTCACCCTTCATACCTTTTTCCTTCCCAGAACTTTCTTAAAAAGACCCTCCGAACAAATTTATAAAAAAGCTCCACACAGGAAAACGATTTCCCTCGGACCTATGTCATCTTTGTGAATGCTGTACGGAGTATCTTTTTAGGGAACGGAAGGAGAGAAATGTTTTAAGATTGTTTTCTACGTAGTTTAAAATAGAATCGATTTTTTCCGATACAAGAATAACAATGCGAGTGCCTCAATGTTTCTGGAAGCATTTTCCAAGAAAGGAGTGTGTAATAAACAATTATAAAATTTATTTTTGTTGACGACATACAAACCATTTGTCAAAATGATCTAGGTCAGAACAACAAGCCAATGACCGATCGTAGAAAATATAATTTTAGGAAATTCCCTGTTATTCTTTGTTGCTTTGAAAAGTCAGAAAAAGTCCGGTGGAATCTTGCATAAATATAAAGATAGCAGCCAAAATAAATGCGTTAAGATAGTGAAGATAATGTTGGTAAATCTCAAAATTTGTAAATATCTATATATATATATCTATATCTATATCTATATCTATATCTATATCTATATCTATATCTATATCTATATCTATATCTATATCTATATCTATATCTATATCTATATCTATACCTATATCTATATCTATACCTATACCTATACCTATACCTATACCTATACCTATATCTATATCTATACCTATATCTATATCTATATCTATATCTATATCTATATCTATATCTATATCTATATATCTATATATCTATATTTTTTATTTATTTATTTATTTAACGCCCAATGGGCTTTTACATTTTGGTAGTACAAAAATAATTCATGACAGATTATTTAACATATACAGAATAATAAAAATAAAATTTGATAAAAAAGCACACAAGTCATAAAAATACAAAAATACAGCGATTTCATAGGTTTTCTGAAAAACAGATAGGTTTAGGAATAGTTTTGGAATAATAAGTTTTTTAAAAGATCAACAAATTTCGCCAAGTTTATGTTAAATATGTCTATATCACCTAATAACTGATTTCCCATAGTGTGAAATCGTTGTATCGGAGAGTGGGCAATGTAGTTCCGCTTATGAATGCTACAGTAGAATAGTGTATTTTGTCGTGTAGTTACTGTCGGTATTCGTAAGTTTATGAGTTGCAGTAGTTCGCAACAGTCAAATTTAGAGTTAAGTATTTTGAATAAAAAAGTTAAGTCGTTTATTTTACGTCTGTCTTCTAGTGTGTGTATTTTTAAAACATTTAATAATAAATTATATTTCAAGTCTTCTAGTGGGATATTTAGTTTAAAATTTATAAAACGCAGAAATTTTTTTTGTATTCGCTCAATGTTATTAATGTGAATTTTGTAAGATGGAGACCAAACTACCGAGTTATATTCCATTAGACTTCTAACTAGAGATACATATAATAATTTAATGACTTGTATGGAATTAAAGTTTTTGGTTGTTCTTAGTACGAAGCCTAGTGTTTTCATACCTTTGTTTACAATTTGGTGGATATGATTGGCGAAACTTAGTTTTTCATCCAAAATAATTCCAAGATCTCTCATTTCCGTGACTCTTTCTAAAGCTGTATTATTGATGGAATATTTGAATAAAACAGGATTTTTATTTCTGAAGAAAGTCAAGGTTTTGCACTTTTCTACATTTAAGAATAAATTATTTTGAACGCACCAATCTTTAAACATACTAATATTTGACTGAAGTATATGGCAATGATTTACATCAGTTATTTTCTTGTATAGCTTGATGTCATCAGCAAAGAGCAATACCTCGACATCGTTGAAGCAATTGGTTATATCATTGATGAAAATGAGGAACAAAACCGGGCCAAGGTGACTACCTTGTGGTAGGCCACTAGTAGCCCAGAAAGCTTTCGACATCCATGATTTTATTTTCACGAACAGTTTACGATTTAATAAATAGCTAGTAAACCATTTTAGCATGTTATCCCTTATTCCTAGAGTATCTATATATCTATATATATATATATCTATATGTATATCTATATATCTATATATCTATATATCTATATCTATATCTATATCTATATCTATATCTATATCTATATCTATATCTATATCTATATCTATATCTATATCTATATCTATATCTATATCTATATCTATATCTATATCTATATCTATATCTATATCTATATCTATATATCTATATCTATATCTGTATATATATCTATATCTATATCTATATCTATATCTATATCTATATCTATATCTCTACATATATTATTATTTTATATATAAATAAAAATAAATTGCCGAAATGAATGTACGCGCATAACTTCCGACCGACTGCACCAAATCGGATAATTCTTTATTTTTGTGTTCGTTATTGTCAGACAAGTTTTGTTAACTCGGGAGGGGAAACTAATCGCGGGACGGGGAAATGGGGGGGGAGTGGAATGGGGAGAGGGAAGGTGGTGGAGGTGGAGTGGGAACGTGAGAGGGGAAGGGTACGCGGGAGAGGAAGCGGACGCGAAAGGGGAACGGGACAAATGGGAAAGGACACGCAATGAGAAAAGATTTATTTATTAAATGGCATAGCAACGCATGGCGGGTACCAGCTAGTAATTTATAAAAAATGACTATATGTTTATGGGAAAACTCATTTTATTTATGAAAAATGCAAAGCATTTACTTTGAGTGAAAAATAGATTACTTTGCAATCTTGTTTGTGAGAAACTTACGTAATACATATTAAAGACTGCAATCTCAAGCGTGAGAACAAGGAGGCTGCTAAAGATAAATTCTCACATGACATAACATAATAAAATAAATGCAAAATTGACAAAATTGAGAGAATCTGTGGGAACAGTTATAAAATCTTATTATAAGCAATAATTATTATTAGCCTGAAACACTCATCGACATTGAAAAAATCTCCCGGGAAAAGATTAGGGATATCGAAAGTGAAAAAAATTTCGATATATCGATGTATCGATATTTATTAAAATATAAATATCGACGTCGATATAACGAGGAAAAAATATCGATATATCGGTCAAATTTTCAAGAGATTTTGCGTTTTTAAAATAATAGTGAATTCAGCTCAATATTATCAATAGTAATTTTTATACACAATGTGCTTTTTTAATGTACAAAAATCTCAATAAAAATGAAGGTATTTTTATCAGTATTCATTTTTATTAGGTAATAATTACAAAAATATCAAAAACTAAAAAGCTGTCTTCTAACTTATAAGTAAACTTCTATTAACACTATTACAGTAACATTCTATTGGCGTATTGGACTTCGTGTTTGGAACAAGGTATAGTCAATAATCATAGACAATTGGGAACCAACACATAGGAGTGGCTTAGAAAAAAATGGCGAAAAATAGCATACATTTCTATGTATGTACCTACACACATGAGATAGTATTGGTGATCACAAATACTAATGCAAAGACAATAGATTTGTAAGCTATTAATAGTAAAAATTTCAACCGCCAGATGTCATGACCCAATACAGTTACTTTTTTCCGTTCGTTCCTATACGGTTTTGGATTCTAGTGACATTAAATACATAAATTAAAAAAAAAATACAATTTTCGAAATTGGATATTTTGTATCGATATATCGGATCAAAATATATCGGCTAAAAATATCGATATATTGAATTAAAAATATCGATATATCGATACTTTTTCAACAAGCCTAGAAAAGATACATGCCGCCGACGGAACTCAAACCCGCGTCCTTCTGATTTCCGGTCAACTACACTTATCCACTACTGAGCTACGACGGCGTATCTCCTACCCGCCAAATAATTCAATGTATACTAGTGATTCATTCAACAATTACTGCTATATTACATTTTTCCACCTGCAAACCCAACTTTATTTTTATACAATTTTTTATCAATGAAAGGCATTGTAAGTGCTAAATCTCCCACTAGGTGGCGTCGAGACAAATTATGTCAACATTTTTTGGTGAAATCATAGACATCCAAATGGATAGACAAGCAGTTACAGATGAGGGGTAAAACCAAACTATGGAGAGCGAAGAGGGGAAAGATGACTGTCATTCGTTGAACAATTAATCTGACAGTATATAGGCATCTCGCATTACAATATCACCATTTAGTTCTTAAAAGCAAAATCTGCTTTGAATGAATAGACCTTTTTACATGGGAGCGCGAATTGCTTGCCACGTTCAAAACATATTTGCTAAGGCCAAATGCTCGCCCCAAAAAGACTCGCGCCAATACACATATCAATATTTTGTTTCCGTGTTTAGTTAAAACACTTTTACAAATGTTTCATAATTTACTTACCCCTGTAACCAGCGACGAGCGCATTGGAGTACCGCCCACATTCGCTATGTGTACATTGATACGTAGATATATTGTATAGCACAAGCTGCCGTTATTTCGTTAAATGTATGGATGTCAGCTTCTCGCTGTTCACGGCAAGAATGATGACGTCACACATTTTAGATTCAAGCGAGGCTATATCCTCTCCCCATGGAGCGAGCCGGTTCCAAGGAGGAGCTACAGCCGGCGCCATGTGGAGGGGGAAATAATACGTTTTTATCACTTAGGGCAGGTCCAGATATATTCATATGTCCGTGGGTGAAATACTTTTAACTCGTCAAATTATTATTTTAATTGATAAACTAATGTTTGACAAGATTTGCTTATAATAATTGTTACCCTTTGTGCTATGCATAAAAATCTTATCTTTAACATTAGTTTATCAATTAAAATAATTGTTATAAAAATCTTTGTGTTTCGTTTTTTTTGCATTAGATTCACTCAGTAGGCCCTGTGATCTTTTTAAGGATCCTGTGTGAAATGTCTTTTTAAGGCCCGGCTTCCCGCATTTCCGCCGATTTCTCTACATTCTATCTCTACATTATATGAATTAAGAGCGTTTAAACAGCCAGCGGACGAAAATCTACATTTCGTCGAAAGTTGTTCTTCCGATCGTGCAGGGCGGTTACAATGAGAAAGATTAATTATTCTCCGTACCTGCTTTTTTAAATTATAACTCAATATCGAATTTATTTCAATCCAAATTAGCTTTAATTTATACCTTCATCCAAAAATGCTGAAAGGCGTGATGATAAAACTATTAAAATAGTGTACTTTTTGTAGTTATTTTTTGATTATAAGTATTTACCATTTTTCAATAATGTCTAAATTTAATAAGAATGTTAAAAAAATCTGAAATATATTAGTTTGTAAGTGCGCAAATAAATACACAAATGGACCAATTTTCGTCAAGAAACACATGTACGTACATATTTTTTAATGATTTTATTGAAACTAAAATTAAAATTCTAAAACATACGTTTGCTAGATAATGTATTGATTTATTTTATTGCATGATTATATTATTTGAAATGGGTGTGGTATAATACAAAAACTTTTTTTGAAAATTTAACAAATCTGCCAACGACCTATGGAATAACCTTATTATACTAAAAATTTTAAAAAATTCTCAAAATTTATTACATACGATTGCTAGATAAAAGAACAATCTTTCGAAATCCATTTATAATTTTTTGTGGAAAAGAGTCAATACGTCTAAAATCTTTTTTGAAAATGACGTATTTCCGGTTTTCTCTGGTAATGCCCTCTTAAAGTCCTCCGCGTCGTCTGTCTGTCTGTTTGTCTATCTGTCTGTCTGTCTGTTCGCGATAAACTCAAAAACAACTGAACGGATTTTCATGCGGTTTTCACCAATAGATACAGTGATTCGTGGGAAAGGTTTATGCTCTGTACTAATAATTTATTATTAGTACAAGGTTTATACTAATAATACTTTGTTCGTCGAGATTATGAAATGTTTATTATTGTTCTGATGTTTACAATAAATAACTAATTGCTTCTTCAAACACTGCAAACTTATTTTGTGCCACCATCTCTACATCTCTACATATTATAAATTAAAGTCCTCCCCGTCGTCTGTCTGTCTGTCTGTTCGCGATAAACTCAAAAACTACTGAACGGATTTTCATGCGGTTTTCACCAATAGATAGAGTGATTCGTGGGGAAGGTTGACGTATATAACTTTTTAAGGTTATGTGTAAATTGGTTGAAAAATACCGATAATTGTTAGAATCGTCGGAAAAAGTCAAGCCGCCTGGAGCTTTCATCGAAAACACTGCCTAATCCCTTTGAGATATAACAAAACAATGCATGGTGGGATATTCCTCTTTTATGGATCTACAAAAACGTCCGTAATGGCATATATCTATCTATTACAGATAGCTTACTATCTTCCCTTCTCTATATCTCTACATATTATAAACTAGGTGACCCGACAAACGTTGTTCTGCCATATAAATTTTTTCGAGTGAATATTTTGGTTGTTAAATAAAAAAATAACGAATGTATTGTAAGTGTGTGGGGATGGGATCTATGACAGAAAGAGTAATGTCAAACCACTGTCATCTTTGAGTTTATCGCGAACAGACAGACAAACGCCGCGGAGGACTTTAATTTATAATACGTAGAGATGGTGTGAAAGATTATGATAATGTGCATGAAATGCTTGGGGTAACTAACGCATTTAGGTTGATAAGGATTAATTACTGTATCTGTCTAACTTTTCAATTAACGCACTGTACGTGACCATTTTTTTGAAGATAGAATGGGTATAGTAAGCTATCCGTAAAAGATATATATATACCATTACGGACTTTTTTGTAGATCTATAAAGGAGAAATATCCCAGCATGCATTGTTTTGTCATATCTTAAAGGGATTAGGCAGTTTTTTGATGAAAGTTCCCAGGCGGCTTGTCTTTTTCCGACACTTCTAACAATTATCGTTTTGTCTCAACCAATTTACACAAATCCTCAACAAATTATGTACCTAAACCTTCCACACGAATCACTCTATCTATTAGTGAAAACCGCATGAAAATCCATTTAGTAGATAGTTTTTGAGTTTATCGCGAACAGACAGACAGACAGACGACGCGGATGACTTTAATTTATAATATGTAGAGATAATATGTAGAGATGTTTCAACCAATTTGCACAAATCCTCAACAAATTATTTACCTAAACCTTTTTCACGAATCATTAGTGAAAACCGTATGATTTTCGTGAAAATACGTTCAGTAGTTTTTGAGTTTATCGCGAACAGACAGACACACAGACGACGCGGATGACTTTAATTTATAATATGTAGAGATAATATGTAGAGACGTTTCAACCAATTCACACAAATCCTCAACAAATTATGTACCTAGGTACCTAAACTTTTTTCACGAATCACTCTATCTATTAGTGAAAACCGCATGAAAATCCGTTTAGTAGTTTTTGAGTTTAATTTATAATTTATAATTTATAATATATAGAGGTAATATGTAGAGATGTTTCAACCAATTTGCACAAATCCTCAACAAATTATGTACCTAAACCTTCCTCACGACTCACTCTATCTATTAGTGAAAACCGCATGAAAATTTGTTTAGTAGTTTTGAGTTTATCGCGAACAGACAGATAGACAGACAGACAGACAGACGACGTGGAGGACTTTAATTTATAATATGTAGAGATGTGGAGAAGAGATGTAGAGATTTCCTTGGTCAAAAGTTGTTTTAGCAAAAGGGATAGGTAAGTATGTCCTTGGATTCTAGTATCTCGAACAGTTTGGACATTTTCAAAGGTAGTTCTGTGTTTGAAGAGGTGTGCTAATATGTTTTTGGCATAAAGTTGCCTAATGTCCAAGACATTCCTAGATTCTCCTAATTTCAAAATTATTTAAAATTAATTATTAAATTACTATTTTAGAAATACAAAGATAAAACGGTTTTTCTGGCAATTTGAGATGAGTCAAGAAATGGGACAACACGATGAACGTCCCACATTTTGCAATATTCACTTATTATTGCCTAAGAGCAAAGATAGCCCAATTTCTCTTCAAGGTGTTCTTTGGCCTATATACAAAATCGTGACCAACACATGGCAAACTTTGATAATAACAAGATCAGAAATGTGATTTGACCTCATAAACAATTGATTAAAATTTTAAATATTAAATACAAAAAGCCTTCCAAAATTTAGTTCAGTAATTTAAAAAAAATCGAAAATTGCGAGTTTAAATCTAAGATGCACCCATTTGTTTTTGTCTTTTATGTAAGTTTTTCTTTTTCAGTTTTTGAAATGAAAAATTCTTTAGCACAGTTGCCATTTGAAACCCGATGAAACGAAAAAGCGGCACTAAAAAGAGACACACATCTATCGGATTTAGCCTGCGAAAGAATGAGATGGAATAATCGGTCTCCTCTTTGTGCGGTGCTTCGTAGCCTCCCCACTATTATCTACTTTAGTTTTCTGAAGGTTTCACTTCTACCGCGTGTGAACTGCACAATTATTGTATTTTTTTTGGTTGAATTGTTAAGTTCCTTGGCTACAAATTCAGATATCGCGAGTTCGACACCCCGCGCAGACAAATAAATTTGTTAATAATTCATAAGAGTAAATATAAATTATGTAAAATTATGTAGTAGGTATATTTGCGGCACGTTCCAGAGCGGTAGAATAGATACCATACGGCAGAACAGATGTTCTAGCACAGCATAGCATGATGAGAGGAATTGTACTATTGAATTAAATTTCTTAAACAGTTGATGTATTTTATTTGGTATAGACGTATATTCTTTAAATAATCTTAAAACGATATTTTATGTGTTATTTCACATCTTTACATAGTATAAAATGAAGTCGCTCCTGCTGTCTGTGCGCTTAGATCTTTTAAACAATGAAACGAATTTTCATGCGGTTTTCACCAAATGTGATTCATGAGGAAGGTTTTTAGGTATATAATTTGTCAAAGTTTTGTGTAAATTGGTTGAAATATATAAATGCAGGGAGCGGGCTGGCAAGCAGGCGGTGTGGATTTGGTTATAAAGTTTGGGTAATGGCGTGGCGCTGTGTTTCGTTAGCCACAACAACGTGTAGCCGGGTCTGTAAGTATAGTATATTTGCTGCACGTTCCATGGAGGAAAATACTCTCAGTACTGCCCTGGTTCCCTCATCGTCCTCTTCTCTAGCTCCTTACCCCCTACTTCCTTCAGCTTGACAACATACCCAATTGGGGTTGCCGAAGTTGAAGAAAAATGCCGAAGACTCCCTCAACCATTCTCTCTCGATCCAGCCTGCCTTGCAGCTGGTGGGCAGACGTACCCGTCACCAAGACCCGGACAAACCTCACCCCATGAACCCGGGTACGCCTGCTAAGTCACCAAACGTCGCGAACCACTTGGAATTACCTATGGTAGAGGTGTTGGTTGTCTAATAAATGGTTCCCGGGGTTATATCCTATCCTATTAATATTATAAAGGTGAAAGTTTGTATTGATGTATGTTTGTTACTCTTTTACACAAAAACTACTGAATGGATTTTAAAAATTATTTCACTAATAGAAAGCTACATCATTTGCGATCATTATAGGCTATATATATTGGAAAGTTCTGGCGTTATAAAATTATTTATCATACGTTTTTTGTCGCTAACAAAATCGATTTATTGCAAACGTCAGAAACCAAATTGTCGCCTTGGAAACGATGTTTTATTTTTTTTTTTAAATTAGGCAATTCATCCTAAAAATAGTGTTTTTTTGGCGTCGTACTTAATAACCATCTCTAAAAATGCGCGCGTTATGCGCGCGTAAACCCGAAAGACAGCACCAAATTGGATAAATATTTTTTTTTTTGTTCGTTATTTTGAGTTGAGCTCTGCCATTATGAAATTTGTATAAAAATTGTAATAGGTGGCACGCGAGCAGTTTGAAGATTGAATGTACCGGGAAAGAATGTGTGGAATGCGAGAGGGGGGAGGGGGTGTGGGGAGGGCGGTGGGGGAGGGGGTGGGGGATGGAGTGGAGGGGGTTGGGGGAGTCGAAAGGGGGAGGGAAGGAAGGGGGAGGGGTGGAGGATGGTGGGGGAGGTGGAGGGGGAGGGGTAGGTGGTGGAGGTGGGTTGAAGGGGGAGTGGGGTGATGGGAGAAGTGGAGTGGGGCGAGGGAAGGTGGAGGGAAGAGGGGTAGGAGTGGGGGGAGTGGAGAGGGTGGGGGAGGGGGGTTGATGGGGGGAGTGAAGGCGGAGTGGGAATCCCCTAATACCATGCGAGCGAAGCCGCGGGACAAAGCTAGTGTTTAAAAAAATGAGAATGAGTAAAATCAAAAATAAAAATGCAACATAAAGGAAAATAAAATCTCAATGGTGGATGGTGGCGCCATGGCGATACTGAAAGTAATGCTAGTTGCACCTTGTCCTGTGTCACCAATAATCAGATTCAAATCAACAAAATACATTCCTCATGAATCATGATAAATGGTTCAGGCCGTTCTTTGTTCAGATTAAGTTTTCTGGAAGGCGCGCCAAGCAAATTATTTTATGCAACGGGAACAAAAATCGACCAACACCGTTATAACCCGTAAATGGAAAAATGAAAATAAAATGTACGCATTCCTCTCATCGTGATTATTTTTTTGGGATATTATGCCTTGTTGTGCTTCTTCCTTATTTAGTCAACATTTATTTATTTATCTATAACTAGCTGACCCGGCCACGCGTTGCTGCGATATCCAAACTTTATAACCACCGCCGCCTTTGAGTTTATCGCAAAGAGACAGACAGATGCCGCGTAGGACTTTAATTTATAATACGTAGAGATGGTGTGAAAGATTATAATAATGTGCATGAAATGCTTGGGGTAACTAACGTATTTAAGTTAATAAGGATCAATACTGTATCCGTCTAAATAACTTTTCAATTACCGCAATGTACGTGATCATTTTTTTAGAAGATAGAATGGGTATAGTAAGCTATCCGTAAAAGATAGATATATGCCTTCGCGGACTTTTTTGTAGATCTATAAAAGAGGAATATCCCACCATGCAATGTTTTGTTATATCCCAAAAGGATTAGGCAGCGTTTTCGATGAAAGCTACCAGGCGGCTCGACTTTTTCCGACACTTCTAACGATTATCGTCATTTTTCAACCAATTTACACAAATCCTTGACAAATTACATACCTAACCCTTCCTCACGAAACACTCTATCTATTGGTGAAAACCGCATGAAAATCCGTTCAGTAGTTTTCGAGTTTATCGCGAACAGACAGACAGACAGACAGACGACGCGGGGGACTTTAATTTATAATATGTAGAGATAGAGACTAGCTGACCCGGCGAACTACGTACCGCCTTAGAATCAACTGTTGTGTTAAGCTATTAGCTGAATTAAATTCAGTTTTTTTATTGATTTAAAAATTACACTATGAAGCAATTATCGATGCGCAACTGTCCGTGTTTTGTTTTTGTCAGTATCAGAAATGGCGCTGTGTACCGATGTATGATTTTTGTGATTTTCTTTCTTTTCCACTTACTTACTGGAATTGCGTTTCATTTTCTTTATACGTGTGAGGGACATCATTACATGGTATAAAATGAAGTCGCTCAAAATATATGTGCGCATTAATCTTTTAAACTACGCAACGGATTTTCATACGGTTTTCACCAATAGATAGAGTGATTGAAGGGGAATGTTTATATGTATAATACATGTAAATTATATTAGAGAAAAGCCGAGAAATTCAAAGAAAACATATTTTTGTGCGATTTAAAACGGCTGGCGGGCCGTACTATAGTCACTTTTGAAATTCGTTCTACGGAAGAAATTGGAAAATAGATGTCCTAGAGTAAGTAGGTATTTGATTTTCCCTTTTCAAATATCCAGTGTTGCATTGCAAGCATTGTATAATTAGTGGCGATCGCTCGAATTGCATTACATAGTATAAAATGAAGTCGCTCAAAATGTATGTGCGCATAGATCTTTTAAACTACGAAACAGATTTTCATGCGGTTTTCACCAATAGATAGAGTGATTCAAGGAAAAGGTTTATATGTATAATACATGCTTATTACAGTAGAGAAAAGCCGAGAAATTCAAATATTCAATTCAGGCAGCAGCGGGCAGTGGATTTTATAAAGGTTGGGTAATGGCGTTGTGTTTCGTTAGCCACAGCAACGTGTGGCCGGGTCTGCTAGTTTATTATAATTAATGTATTTTTCCTTTGAAGGGGTACCTACAGACATACGTTCACCGTTTGTCCCGTGTTGACATTTAGTGTGTAAGAAAGAGGGGCAGCATTATATGTTTAAGAACAAAAGCAAAACAATCAGCGCATTGACATTTGATGTTTTTGAATTTTGAGGAATTCACTCACTATTCAATATTACACTTACTTAATAATAATAATTGTTGGATGATTTTTATAGCGCCATTTTCGTGAGAAAATCACCTCAAGGGCGCTTTACAATTCATTAACACATTTTATCTATACATGTATTATCACAATATTACTTATTACAATATTACTTATTACAATATTCCTGTAGCTCTTTCAAAAGATGAGAATTCGTTCCATACAAAATGAATGAGGAAAATTATTTTCATCATAATTATTTTTTCGTGAATTTTTCCGATGTTTTAAAAGCTATTCTGCTATTCAGGGCGGACACAAATCCAACAAATCAAAGATCAAAAAAATCGGTCCCGGCGTTCTCGAGTTATAAATGATATATCTAACCCGACTTTGTTTTGTATATTAAGAAAATTTACGACAAAAGTACCATTTACACATATATTTTAAACACTACAGCCTTACTAAAAACCCCGTGAAAATTTTATTCAACTGATTAACAAGCGTAGAATATATTATGTGAAAACATTACCTACTAATTAAAAAAATTGTTCATTGAAAGAAATATACAATGCTGACACAGCCTGAGAGGGTAGTTTATCTGTTACTAGCAAACCCGGCTACACGTTGCTGTGGCTAACGAAACACAATACCATTACCCAATCTGGTAATTGTTCGGAACAAACGTCAACGGTTAATACGCACTTTTTTTTATAAAACTTTTAGATTCTTCTTTATTACCATAAAAGACAACTATTTGCATTGGGGGAGGTTGAAAATGTTACATTTTAAATTTTATTTTCGTAAATTGAAAATTTGCTTTCACACTGTCAAATCACTCTGTTTGCAGTTCGGAACAAACGTCAACAGTTAATACGCACTTTTTTTTACAAAACTTTTAAAATTAAGATAATAATACACAAGCCCGCTACACAAACCCTGCTTTGCCAGACAAACCATTCAAAAACGTAGGCTGTTTTTTAAAGTAAAGATAACATACACAATCCCGTTACATAACCGTTGACGTTTGTTCGGAATATTTACCGCCAATCTTTATAAAATCCGCACCACCCGCTTGCCAGCTGCCCGCTGCCCGCTGCCTGACTTGAATATTTGAATTTATCGGCTTTTCTCTACTATAATAAGCATGTATTATACATATAAACTAATTAACTCGCCACTAATTATACAATTCTTGCAATGCAACACTGGATATTTGAAAAGGGAAAATCAAATACCTACTTACTCTAGGACATCTATTTTCCAATTTCATCCGTAGAACGAATTTCAAAAGTGACTATAGTACGGCCCGCCAGCCGTTTTAAATCGCTCAAAAATATGTATTCTTTGAATTTCTCGGCTTTTCTCTAATATAATTTACATGTATTATACATATAAACATTTGTCTTCAATCACTCTATCTATTGGTGAAAACCGTATGAAAATCCGTTGCGTAGTTTAAAAGATTGACGCGCACATACATTTTGAGCGACTTCATTTTATACTATGTAATGATAATGATATGATAATTATTCCACTAGAGACTGATAAATGTGACATTTTAGATTCAGTTTTGCATAATTTAAACACTGATAACTCGAATTTGCTATGAATTTACACACGCACAAGTAGGTAATTTATGTTATCAAATAACTTTACTTTTATTAATGTTTTATTAAACTCATGCGGATTAAAAATAATTTTTATTAAATAACCTATATTTTTGTTAACAAACTTAAAAATAACACAACGACATTATTATGGCGCTAAAACTGACCAAAATAATGCAAATAATAGCCATTATATTAATTTCTACTAATATAATGGTGAATTGGTAATTAAAACGGAAATTTAGTTCAAAACAAATAAATAAACTGCACGTAGCAATGAACTGCACAATATCACATATCACAACTAACATTTTCTCCGCGAAGAATGCAACAATAATATGGCCACCGCACAAGGTCAGTGCAGCTAATATAACCATACACGAAAGCATCATTATATTATTGGTAACGTTGCACGAATACCGTGCAACGGTCATTTAAAAAAAAATTAAATGAAGACAATATTAGCAAAACTCAATCGAAATCTGGAGACAGAAAAATCAGAAAAGATATTGGCTCCTCTGGGAATCGAACCCAGGACCCTTTGCTTACATGGCAACAGCTCTTCATTTTTTTATTAGTACACTGAACCACTGGAGCGATTTTTGACATAGGTATATTGGCGCCATTTTAAATCGCTCAGATTGTTTTACGGATATAAACGCCAATTATCTCCTTGATTCGGCAATTTTTTTATAGTATATTAAAATATAAGTGGATAAACAGGTCTTTAAAACACGCGCGATTTTTTTTTATTGGTACACTTTGAAAACATAAATATTGATATTATTATTAAAAATTTGGAAATAAGAACTATTAATGAATTCGTGATGTGACATCACAATATCTTGTTGTCATGGAAATGAAAAACACAAACATTAATTTGCAATCTGTCACATAAGATTAATAGTTGACATCACAGTTTTTACTAGTTATTGTGTGTTGTAAAATGAGTTCTAACATTGATAATTTAAATATCAAAGCAGAATCGCGGTTAATACCTGAAAAATCCAAAGACGTTTATAAAAAAGAATATGAAAGGTTCATAACATGGATGGAGGAGCAAAACGTAGTAGATGTAGATGTAGATGAACGAGTTGTGCTTTGTTGATGTTGCCATGGTAACTTTAAAAAACGCGCGTTCCATAAAGTGTGATTTAAACACGCTAGAGCGTACTTTAAATGAGTAAAAAAGGGCACCAATAAAAAAAAAATATTTGTAGCTCCCACGTTTGTTATTTTGGACTTAAAACGAAGCTATTAAAATGCTATTATGAATACATAGATGTCGCAAATTCAAACTTCGTAGACTATCTTATAACAATGTAAAAAAATATATATATATATTTTTTAGAATTTCTGATCAGCTGTTTACTTTTAATCTTTTTAATCTTTTTGTTTAATCTTTTCATGCACCTAAGCATGCAAGCAAATGAAATCAAATACCTGGGTGTAATACTCGACTCAAAACTGACTTTCACAGCAAACTTTGAATATGTGCTAAAAAAGGTATCAAAAAAGGTAAATTTTCTTAGAAGACTAAGACGTAAATTAAATAGAAACACTACGGAGCTCATTTATGAAACTATCGTTGCTCCACATTTGGACTACTGCTCCTAGATGTTATATTTGGCCAATGAAGGAAGTTTGAACAAACTAGAAGTTATACAAAACAAAGCTATGAGATGTATACTGGGAAAAGGCAAATACGCAAGGATTAATCAAATGAGAGAGGAGCTAAATTGGAGTCCAATAAAAAAGAGACTACTATTAAACGTGTTAATTTTTGTGCATAAAATTATGAAAAACCAAATGCCAAAATACTTTAAGGATGAAATTGTTTTTAATAGAGACATTCATAATTACGAAACAAGAAATATAAACAGAGTTCGATTGCCACAAATGAAGAAATCAAAATCACAGAACAGCCTAATGTACAGAGGACTAAAGATGTATGATGAAATGCCTGAAAGTATGAAGAATGAAGAAAGAATGAACGTATTTAAAAAGAAATGTTATGCTTACTGTAAAAATATGTAAATTTATCAAATGAAATGTTACATTGTGCTTATTAGTTTATATTCATGTAGTATAAACTAACTCAATAATTAATAAAAAAAAATAAAAAAACCTATGTAGATCAAGTATACCGCAGACAATGTATAGAAATTAAAAAAATATTCTATGTTGATTCGAATAAGTACCCCTCACGGCAGTTTCAAAGTAACAACCATGGAGGACTTAATAAAAAATTAACTTAACTTAAAACTGTCTTTGAAAGATGATAAAATACGCTATAAAATTTTATAAATCTTATTAAACGTATAGATTTTAGGGTTCCATGACAGTTCATCCTGCGACAATTCATCCGGCGACAGTTCATCCTGCGACAGTTCATCCGGCCGACAGTTCATCCTGCCGACAGTTCATCCCGCCGACAATAGGCCACTTGCATGGATTTCATAACGACTTGGAAAAAATCATGTGGATAGATCTTTTTGCTAAGATTAAGAAAATGTTAGTAAAATTGTTTAGAAATGTACAGTTTTTTTTTATTTTAAAATAAATAAATCCATTATTTGGGCTCGTGACGTCACTACATGAAAATGTCCCGTCTCCGAAAATGTTCCTATTATTTTTTTAAAATTCCACACTGATTTATTTTTTTATATGGCATCACTTTGATTTCAGGCGAATTTTTGAATTCGTTCACTAGATTTATTGTTTGTTCTCTGCGAACTTATCATTTGGTTTCACTTTTTGACAGATGCTCTGAAGAGAACCCCGTACTTTTAATGATCTACGGGGTTCTCTTCAGAACGTGCAGATGATATCGGTACGTGTTTTAGAGGTATAATGATTATGGTACTGATTTTAACAAAATTAAATTTTATAATATTCTTATTGTTATTATAATTTACAAGTACAAGTATATTACATTGAATTTAGTAATATAGACGCTGTTCGTTATAATGATTTATGGTCAATAAGATGGATCAAGGAAAAAAAATATTTATGAGATGTAATATTTTTGGTATGTCTCGTTAGTCTCCTGTGCCATTCGTGTGGAAAACGTTATTTTTTTTTAAATGATTTTCGGCTATGTAATTATCGTTTTTTCACACCTATAAAATTATGTCCCGTCTTTCCGGTTTATAAAAAATGGTCTGATTTATCGGATTGAAATTTTCAAAAAATCCCCAGGGTTTCAAAAATACGATTAAAAAAAATAAAAATACAGAATGTCTTAGAATATTTGCCTAAACCGGAAAAAAATTTAAAAAAATTTGATGCAAGTGGCCTATTCATCCGGCGACAATTCATCCTGCCTGATCATTTAGAAGATTTTTTCTTCAAGTAAGTATGCAAAGAGGATATACGGCCGTACAACCTAACCTAACCTAACCTAACCTAACCTAACCTAACCTGACCTGACCTAACCTGACCTAACCTAACCTAACCTAACCTAACCTAACCTAACCTAACCTAATCTAACCTAACCTAGACGTGTTTGGTGACTACATCTGAATAGCCAGGAAGATACGTTTTCCACATCTCCTTCCCCTCGCCACTACCTTCAGCATCACACCATACCAAAATTGGGGATGCCATTGGCACTCACTGGCTCGAGACGGTTGGGACTCTTGTGTTTTTTTTTTTTTTAAATCAGTCGACGACCTCCGTAGTCCAGTGGGTAAGACTCTTGACTCACAGTCCGGAGGTCGCGGGTTCGAACCCGGCATGCACAAATAAATTTTATTTGATTAATTTGTGTTATTTCACAATTAATTCATTTAAAATAATATAAAGAATATTTGCGGCATGTTCCAGAGTGGAAGATACTATCAGTATCGCCCTGGTGTAAGACCACCATTCAGAATTGAAACGTTGCTTGAAAATGGCTTTAGCCGTGTTTGGTGACCAGATCTGAATAGCCAGGTACTTCCCAACCTTCCTCTTCCCCACCTCCTTCCCCTCCCCACTACCTTCAGCCTCACAACATACCCCAATTGGGGATGCCATAGTCTCACTGGCTCCAGACGGGAGCAGTTGAGATTCTTGTGCGGTATTCACTGTAAAAAAAAAAAATAAAAAAAAAGTCAATTCACCCTAAAAAGATGGTGTTAATTTCAGATAAAAAGTTATATTAGATGCAAGTAGGAATCTTTACCGTTCTTTGCTAAGCCGACTGCACGTATAAGTATGTCGTATTTTGTTATTCACGCATGCTTCTTCGGAGAGTCGAAATTATTGTTAGTAAAAATATTTTTACAGCGGATTTCCACTCAAGATGCCTTCAGATATAAGTATATCGATTTTGGTTGTACGGCCGTATATCCTCTTTGCATACTTACTTAATAAAAATCTTCTAAATGATCAGGCAGGATGAATTGTCGTCGGATGAATTGTCGGCGGGATGAACTGTCGGCAGGACGAACTGTCGCCGGATGAATTGTCGCAGGATGAATTGTCGGGTCACCAGATTTTAGAGTTATTAAAATTTTGCCTGCAAACATTAAAAAAGTTTTAAAAATAGGTCAGCTTACGTTTTTTCTAACCAGAATTACTAATAAAAAAAAAACACATGCAAATTAGACAAATGTAATGTTTGTTGTCACCCCACTTTTTTGTCGTTCGATGTAAAAATAAAATTAATTAAAAATTTACACAGTTTCGTATTTTTTCCAAATTGCGATACGAAACTGGTTTCTTTAGAAATTGTTTTCATAAGGGTGTACATTATACTTCTTTTGTGGTTAACTTTTAAATTTTAATATAAAACTTTTTTTCTCTTTACATCGTTTAAGCCTCGATTAAATTGAGCGAGTTTACAAGCTACTATGAACTATGTTTAAGACGACAATATACCCTAAAATATATTCAGAATCTTAACGACTTATGTAAAGAAGCCGTGTATACAAATTGCGACTCGCGACCCGTGCACTGGACGGACCTACTGTCGAATTTGCCGTATCAAAGAAAAGAAGAAGAAGATAAAAAATGTGGGAATCTTAACGAATGTACGAACGTACGGTCGAATTCACCCTAGCAGGCCTGGAGATTCGACCTTTCTGCCGCGTTCATTAATTCTGAAGAACGTGCTACAAATATTTAAAATGTGTCTCCATGTTGTTCTCCCGAAATTATTAATTCATCGTTTAAATAAAATCTGGTGCTTACCGCTAACTTTATAGTTGAAAAACGGGTTATATAGTTTTGAAATCGTTGTACGTAAAATATATTAATGGTAAGGTACTGTTTTTATTAATCTAATATATAAATAACTCGCATTTCTTGTGCGGCATGGAAATAAAAAAGTTATTATAGTTACGGATTCGCCAAAAATTATTAGAATGTGAGTTTTGAGCATACAAAAATTATTCGAATTGTGTACCGCCTTAAAGGCGGGTGAATCGGTGAATGTGAGATTGTCATCATGACACACAAAACTCTCAACTCGCTCAATAGCGAAGTTGTCAGGTCGCTGCTAACGCCACAGTTAGCCATTAGCAAGGATAACGACGCCTGCGTGAACTAATTCTGTCAGATGTTTGACAGTCGAAATGGCCGCTATTTTGAGTGCATAAATAAACCAATCACGAGCAAGCGTGTAGCGAGTAAAGTTGACGACCTTTCAACTTTTTTCGTAGATTGTCAACAATCTGATATTTAACAAGTAATACGATTACACTGGGCGAGTTTACTAACAGATAGTGAATTTCCCAGATAGTAGCTTGTAAACTCACTCAATGTCATCGAGACTTTGTACATATTTATTACTATGTTAATTCCCCTCCGAAAATCGCCATTTAAGCCCTTATAGTGTCTTAAACGAAATGACATTTTAGGAAAACTTTTTGTTATTACCGCTTCACAATTAAAACTCTATAAATGAAACATTTCTGAACGTAGCCGAATAGTAAAAACTGTTTTAGAAAGGTTACAAAATAAGCTTTCAAATTATTATATTACAAATAAATATTAACATTTGTAAATATTAAAATTAAGAACGCAAACATTAAAAATAGGTAAAAATGACTCACGTTATGTTTTTATGTGAAAATGGTACTAAAATCATAGATTATATAAACAACAATACTTATTCTATTGTATAAATGTATAATAAGCACTTTTGTCACCTCACTTTTCAATCATTTCATATAAAAATATTTAATAAAAATTAACAACGTCGAGCGCGGTCGAGCCGCCGGTAGTAAATTTGGGCGGGTAAATATTTGTGTCAACTACGCGACTGACAGAGTATTCTTGTTATGTATTTCTATAGTCAGCTTGAATAGGGATGTACAGCTTGATCTACTATCGACCTTTTACTTTTTGTTTTAGGGATGTTACTAAAACAATAACTGAGTTAGAACGATTTCTATGGAGACACACGCGCTGACGTATAAGCACGCTTATTGTACTTGACTGCTGATGTATTTTTAACGCATATATCTGCTTAAGTTGCGAAGGGGTTGGAGGACACAACGAAAAGCGAAAAAAATTGCCTGAGGGGTTAAGAAGAAACATAATCTAAAAAAAAAACTGTTACGCAGTTAGCTTTTTAAAATATGTACTGCTAAAATGTTTTACCAATAGTGTGTAATCTTAGGTAATGTATTTATAACAGAATTGTAGCCTGAGACCGAAGTATAACTGTCACAATAATATATACTAAGGAATCTAGATCTAATGGTAGGTACATGAAAGTGTCAAAGAAATTAGAGAAAAAAAATTGTACTAAAATATATATTTTTTTAAGTAAAACTTCTTTACGCTCGCTTGACTTGGGGAGTAAGCTGGTGAATTCGTGACGAGAGCGTTACGAAAAGTGTGATCGGGCGAGGCGAACGGTCGGGCCTTTACGCACGCTTAACTTGGGAAGTAAGCTAGTGAATGCGTGACGAGAGCGTTACGATAAGTGTTATCGGGCGAGGCGAACGGTCGGGCCTTTACGCACGCTTGACTTGGGGAGTAAGCTGGTGAATAAGTGACGAGAGCGTTATGAAATGTGTGATCGGGCGAGGCGAACGGTCAGTCCTTTACGCACGCTTGACTTAGGAAGTAAGCTGGGGAATGCGTGACGAGAGCGTTACGAATAGTGTGATCGGGTGAAGCGAACGGTCGGGCCTTTACGCACGCTTGACTTGTGGAGTAAGCTGTTGAATGCGTGATGAGAGCGTTACGAAAAGTGTGATCGGGCGAAGCGAACGGTCGGGCCTTTACGCACGCTTGACTTAGGGAGTAAGCTGGTGAATGCGTGACGAGAGCGTTACGAAAAGTGTGAACGGGCGAAGCGAACGTCCGGGCCTTTACGCACGCTTGACTTGGGGAGTAAGCTGGTGAATGCGTGACGAGAGCGTTATTAAAAGTGTGATCGGGCGAGAAGAACGGTCGGGCGAGGCGAACGGAAGTTGAGAGGGAGATAGCTATAAGTTAGTGCATTTTTTCTTCAGTCGTGTGGTCTAAAGCACACAAGCTTTTTTTCAATATGTATTGTATTTTTTAGTCATTTTAGGGTTATTGGTCCAAGATGTAATACATGCGGCGGCCGATTCGGAGTCATAATGCAATATTCTAATACCTGGAAAGAATTGGGACGACATTATACAGTGAGATGAGAACTGACAAGAATGTAAGCACATGCAGCTTGTATCTACACTGTTCCCAATAGATCCCAACACATCCCGACAAGTCTCAATACATGCATACATTATTTTTTGTTGCACGCGTCAGTGTGTATTTACGTTATATATGAATATGTTATATACGTTTTATATGAAAATCAAATGGTACTTAACCACCATTTTGAATTTTTTTTAGATTTGAATGCCAACACGTTCTCTTGGATCATAGCTATGTTTGAAATATTATTTCAGTCCCAAAACATGGTTAAATCCAAAGTTATAGCTTACTAGCTTTTTCCCGCGGCTTCGCTCGCATGGTATTAGGAGATTCCCACTCACCTTCCCTCACACCACTCCACTCCCCCCATCAACCCCCCTCCCCTCCACCCACCCCTCCCCCTACTCCACTCCCCCCATCAACCCCCTACCCCTCCACCCACCCTTCCCCCTTCTCCTCCCCCCTCCATCTTCCCTCTCCCCACTCCACTCATCCATCAACCCCCCTCCTCCCTCCCTTCTCCAACCACCCCTCCCTCACCCCATACCCTCCACACTCCACCTCCCCCCACCTTCCTCCACCCCTCCCCCTTCCCCTTCCTTCCCTCCCCCCTCACCCACCCCACTCCGCCTCCTCCACCTTCCCTCTCACCACTCCACTCCCCCATCCACCCCCTCCCCCTCTCCCTCCACCCACCCCTACTCCTCCACATTCCCTCTCCCCACACCACTCCCCCCTATCAACCCCCTTCCCTCCACCCCCTACATCCTTCGCCTATCCCCTTCCTTCCCTCCCCCCTCTCCCTCCCCTAACCCCCTCCCCTCACCCTCCTCCCCTACACCTATCCCCCTCCACCAACATCCTCCCAACACCCCCTCCACCAACATCCTCCCAACACCCCCTCCCCCCCTCCCCACCCCCTCCCCCCTCCCCTCCACCCACCCCTCCCCCTACTCCACTCCCCCCATCAACCCCCTACCCCTCCACCCACCCTTCCCCCTTCTCCTCCCCCCTCCATCTTCCCTCTCCCCACTCCACTCATCCATCAACCCCCCTCCTCCCTCCCTTCTCCAACCACCCCTCCCTCACCCCATACCCTCTACACTCCATCTCCCCCCACCTTCCTCCACCCCTCCCCCTTCCCCTTCCTTCCCTCCCCCCTCACCCACCCCACTCCGCCTCCTCCACCTTCCCTCTCTCCACTCCACTCCCCCATCCACCCCCTCCCCCTCTCCCTCCACCCACCCCTACTCCTCCACATTCCCTCTCCCCACACCACTCCCCCCCATCAACCCTCTTCCCTCCACCCCCTACATCCTTCGCCTATCCCCTTCCTTCCCTCCCCCCTCTCCCTCCCCTAACCCCCTCCCCCCACCCTCCTCCCCTACACCTATCCCCCTCCACCAACATCCTCCCAACACCCCCTCCACCAACATCCTCCCAACACCCCCTCCACCAACATCCTCCCAACACCCCCTCCCCCCCTCCCCACCCCCTCCCCCCTCTCACCTCTCGCATTCCACACATTCATTACCGATACATTCAGTTTTCAAACTGCGCGCGTGCTGCCTAATATAATTTTTTGTACAAATTTCATAATGCCAGAACTCAACGGTAGTTTTATACAAAATAACTAACAAAAAAAAAGATTTATCCAATTTGGTGCGGTCGTTTGGGCTTATACATACATTTCGGTGATTCATTTTTAGAGATAGTTATTATGTACGACGCCAACAAAGCACTCTTTTTAGAGTGAATTGCCTAATTAAAAAAAAAAAAAAAAAACATCGTTTCCAATGCGACAATTGGTTGACGTTTGCAATAATTCGATTTTGTTATTGACAGAAAACGTATGATAAATAATTTCATAACGCCAGAGCTTACCAATATATATAGCCTATAGATATCGCAAATAACGTAGCTATTTTTAAAATCCATTCAGTAGTTTTTGTGTGAAAGAGTAACAAACATACATCCATACAAACTTTCACCTTTATAATATTAGTAGGATTAAAAATCGTCTTCAATTTCAAAACGTACTGAAATTCAAAATCATTTGTCTTCAAAACGTACTCAACTCCAACAACCAATAAGGGCCATGGAATTGGCAGCCATGTTGGTTTTTTAACCAATCCATGAGCTACTTTCTGTGCAATGGACACCATTACAAGAAACACGTGTTTTGAGGGTGGTTTTGAAGTTGATGTGGTCGTGATTTTAGTGAGATATTAACGGTAGTTTTGCAAATTAAACGATATATACAGGGTGTTAAGATGAATATATACGTGAAATCCTATTTAGATACTATTTTGATTAATCTTTACGACGAATCGGCTTACAGTATGAACATCAAAAAATATGCTACGGATAAATTGAAGCTTTAACTACTTTATCTATGTATTGGAATTACAATAAAATTATTATTTACGTAACAAAAAATATAAGCGTAAACCACTAAAAAAAATGTTTTCTCATGACTTAACTATGAACTAATGTAAGTAACATTTTTTTAAAAATACCCCTTTACGGTTAAGACTATTTTTGACTTTATCTATGTTCTAACTTTTTTTCGTTCTTATAAAATTATGCACAAAATAAATAAAAACCACTTTTTCGCTTACTAGCCTCGTGCAAAAAGACGCTCGATTTTAAAATTTTGCAGGCATGAGATTCGACATATTTCTAGCGTTTATATTCCTCTTAAGGGACGTACTTGACTTACTTACCAGTGATTCCTGACATTATTTGGAGTAAAAAATGTAAATGAAATTTTGGTCTCCGGTGACATTTTTAATGTTTTTTTTTTTTTTTCTACAAACACAAAAAAAAATGGTAGTTGTTGAACAATTGGAGGCGGGGTAAGGTGTTCGTCAGACACCCGACTGAGTGACCAGTGACGACGTGCGGAATAAATTTTTTTTTGTTTGATTTTGAGAAAAAGAATTTGAAAAAAAAAAAAAAAGTCGTCAAAAAAGTCACCGGAGACCAAAATTTCATTTACATTTTTTACTCCAAATAATGTCAGGAATCACTGGTAAGTAAGTCAAGTACGTCCCTTAACACCCTGTATAAATGACGTTATTTCATCACTATACCCCTGGTAGAGAACAATTATCAAACACAGTTTAAGAGTCAAAATGTGACTAAATACAAAGACTTTACCCGGCATGCGTTGCAATGCCATTCAAAGAAATAAATTGATTCTCCCTGCATGACCTTTCCCGTGCATCCCCGTTCCCTTCCACCTTCCCCTCCTTCCCCCTTCCCTGTGTCTTCCCTCTCCACAAACCCCACCTTCTCCCTGCCTTTCCTCCCTGCCGCTAAAATATATGACATACACACATTTTCATTTATACAAATTTCATCGTTACAGAGAACTGGCGTTCCAGAGCTTACCATTGTATTACAGCCTAGGCTTGTTGAAAAGTATCGATATATCGATATTTTTAATTCAATATATCGATATTTTTAATTCAATATATCGATATTTTTAATTCAATATATCGATATTTTTAGCCGATATATTTTGATCCGATATATCGATACAAAATATCAAATATCGAAAATAGTATCAAAAACGATATTTTTTAAAATCTATGTTTTTAAAGTCACTAGAATCCAAAACCGTATCGGAACGAACGAAAAAAGTAACTGTATTGGGTCATGACATCTGGCGGTTGAAATTTTAACTATTAATAGCTTACAAATCTATTGTCTTTGCATTAGTATTTGTGATCACTAATACTATCTCATGTATGTAGGTACATACATAGAAATGTATGCTATTTTTCGCCATTTTTTTCTAAGCCACTCCTATGTGTTGGTTCCCAATTGTCTATGATTATTGACTATACCTTGTTCCAAACACGAAGTCCTTTTTGACAGATTAATACGCCAATAGAATGTTTCTGAGATGCATACTAACTTTGTAAGTTAGAAGACAGCTTTTTAGTTTTTGATATTTTTGTAATTATTACCTAATAAAAATGAATAGTGATAAAAATACCTTCATTTTAATTGAGATTTTTGTACATTAAAAAAAGCACATTGTGTGTTAAAATTACTATTGACAATATTGAGCTGAATACACTATTATTTTAAAAACGCAAAATCTCTTGAAAATTTTATATTGATATTTTAATAAATATCGATACATCGATATATCGATATTTTTTTTCACTTTCGACATCCCTAATACAGCCTATGTTATTCGCTGATAATGTAGCTTTCTATTATGTGATCGAGCTTATTTGTGTTGACTAAAGGCGGACTGACAAAAAATATCGTACACTCAATTGCTCTTCGAAATTCATATTGATTTTATTTATTTCATTTAGTTGGTATTCCATTCCTCTTTCTGTCATAGATCCCACACACTTAACAATACATTCGTTTTTTTTTTTTTATTTAAGAGCGTTTAACCAGCCTGCGGACGAAAATCCACATTTCGTCGAAAGTTGTTCTTACGATCGTGCAGGGCGGTTACAATGAGAAAGATTAATTATTCTCCGTACCAGCTTTTTTAAATTATAACTCAATAACGAATTTATTTCAATCCAAATTAGCTTTAATTTATACATTCTTCCAAAAATGCTGTACTTTTTGTAATTATTTTTTGATTATAAGTATTTATCATTTTTCAATAATGTCTAAATTTAATAAGAATGTTAAAAAAATCTGAAATATATTAGTTTGTAAGTGCGCAAATAAATACACAAATGGACCAATTTTCGTCAAGAAACACATGTACATACATATTTTTTTAATGATTTTATTGAAACTAAAATTAAAATTCTAAAACATGCGTTTGCTAGAAAATGTATTGATTTAGTTTACTGCATGATTATATTATTTGAAATGGGTGTGGTATAATACAAAATCTTTTTTGAAAATTTAACAAATCTGCCAACGACCTATGGAATAACCTTATTATACTAAAAATTTTAAAAAAATCTCAAAATTTATTTCATGCGAATGCTAGATAAAAGAACAATCTTTCGAAATCCATTTATAATTTTTTGTGGAAAAGAGTCAATACGTCTAAAATCTGATTTGAAAATGACATATTTCTGGTTTTCTCTGTGTAATGCCTCTTAACAACCAAAATATTCACTAGAAATAATTTATATGGCAGAACAACGTTTGTCGGGTCAGCTAGTAAATAAATGAATTAATTTAATAATTATTAACACTCTATAAATGTTTCAAACAATCAATAAATACAATTCCCAATCAAAAATCTACCACTGGGTGTCCTTTAGGTGGCTTTTTAAAAAAGAAGACGTTGCATGTAAAACATATTTAATATTTTTCATAATAGTTCTGATGTAAACAAACACTAATCTGTTGTAATCATTTTAAAATGTGGTTTTGAAACACAAGCTTCCAGAAAAAGTTGAAAACTTTCCTAAGGCTTACATAATAAAGAAGATCTAACTAGAGAGAGAGAAGTATTCACGGCAATTTCCTATAAATAAGTAATATTTTCTTTTCAATATTTTAAAGTGTGATGTCTTTTTTAAGTGTAACTTCTTTAGCCCTGTTGTGATTTTAAATTCGGATAAAACCATAGACATCCAAACGGATAGACAAGCAATTACAGATGAGGGGTAAAACCAAACTATGGAGAGCGAAGAGGGGAAAGATGACTGTCATTCGTTGAACAATCAATCTGACAGTATATAGGCATCTCGCATTACAATATCACCATTTAGTTCTTAAAAGCAAAATCTGCTTTGAATGAATAGACCTTTTTACATGGGAGCGCGAATTACTTGCCACGTTCAAAACATATTTGCTAAGGCCAAATGCTCGCCCCAAAAAGACTCGCGCCAATACACATATCAATATTTTGTCACTGTGTTTAGTTAAAACACTTTTACAAATGTTTCATAATTTACTTACCCCTGTAACCAGCGACGAGCACATTGGAGTACCGCCCACATTCGCTATGTACACATTGATACGTAGGTATATTGTATAGCACAAGCTGCCGTTATTTCGTTAAATGTATGGATGTCAGCTTCTCGCTGTTCACGGCAAGAATGATGACGTCACACATTTTAGATTCAAGCGAGGCTATATCCCCTCCCCATGGAGCGAGCCGGTTCCAAGGAGGAGCTACAGCCGGCGCCATGTGGAGGGGGAAATAATACGTTTTTATCACTTAGGGCGGGTCCAGATATATTCATATGTCCGTGGATAAAACGGAAGTGCGTTATTAAAATGTATTATTTGACATTTACTCGGTTCTAATATAATGCGGTAAATTCATGGCTCCGCGCGAGGGTAAAGCGCCTGACGAATCTCAGCGGCCAGAGAGACATCCAGCGAACGGAGGTTCGAATCCTACGAAATCCAAAAAAAAAAATATATATATATTTGTTAAATCAATAGCCAATATTCAAACCACTTTAAAATAAACAGGCAAAAGATAAGAAAGCGACATCTTGCGATTTTCTAGTTTCACTTGTACCGCGTGTGAATTGCACACTCTTATTTTTTATATTAGCTCACACAGGAAGTTTGAGGACATTGGGACGCTGTGTGGAGGATTTTTTTAAGGAAAGGAAGGAGAGGAAGATCTGTGAAGGACAAAGGTATGAAGGGTTGATAGGATTTTGGGGGTCAGCGTGTCCAGGAGTGACGGACGTATGTATCCATCCCTCCAAATGCAGTGCAAGGCAATATGTCGAGAGAATCGTAAAAAGGTCTCCCTCAATCAGTCTCTCCAAAATCCGGCCCGCCACACAGTGGGTGGGATAATCCACACCCTATAAACCCGGAAACTCCTATTAAGTTAAAACTGTATTGTGTTGTTCTTTTCAACTCGAGTTGCACGACCTAATACTTTCGTAAAAAGCAGATTCCATGCATTTAAAATGAGAAAGCAGAAATGAACTGTTAGGCAAAGCAAGCCCCGAGTTTTGTTTCTGGGAAATTTCGAATGTCCGCTAATTCAAATTTCAAATTCGAATTCGGAATCCGCCGCGTTCTATTACGCAATTTGAATTTACAAAATCGTTTCCATTTTGCCTGAAGATTTCCTCGCGAGGGTTGAACACCGATTATCAAAATAGTGTTTATTCTTTTCTACTCTCTTCTTGTATTCTCTTCTACTATGTTCTTATATTCCTTTCTTCTGTATCTTGTATTCTCTAATGCTTACTTGTATTATATTTATCTATTTTATTGCATTCTCTTCTACTGTTTTCTTTTATTTACTTCTTCTACAACATGTATTCTCTTTTGCTTGCTTGTACTCATATTATCTTTATCTATTTTATTGCATTCTCTTCTAATATGTTCTTTTATTTCCTTCTTCTACATATATCTTGTTTTCTCTTACGCTTGCTTGTATTATATTTATCTAATTTATTGTACTGTCTTCTACTTTATTCTAATATTTTCATTTAATCCCTTCTACCCCTTATTGAATTTCCCTTTGCTAGCTTATTTATCTTTCGCTTTTTCCGTGTATTCTATTCTGCTTGCTTGTATTATTTTCTGACATTTTCTTGTGTTTTCGTCTGCCGGCTTACATTCTCTTTTGAAATTTTCTTGTATTATCATCTGCTAATTTCTTGCAGCCTCTTATACTCTTCTCTTGTATTCCCTTCTACTTTCTTCTTGATTTCTATTCTGCTTGCTAGATTTTCATATGACATTTTATTATATTCTCTTATACTATTTTCTTGCTTTCTTTTCAATTATGTTATTTTATTCCCTTCTATTAATTTATTGTATTTCCTTTTACTCCCTTCTTGAATTCTCTTCTGCTTGCTTCTATTATCTTTAGCGATTTTCTTGAATTTTCTACTACTATTTTCTTGTATTCTCGTATTTTTCTTGTGTTCTCTCCTGCTGGCTTATATACTTTTTTGTGATTTTGTTGTATTATCATCTGCTTTTTTCGTATATTCTCTTTTATTATTTTTTTGTATTCCTTTATGAATACTCTTCCGTTTTTGTGTATTATCGGCTGGTATTTTCTTGTATTCTCATCTACAATTTTCTCGTATTCCCTATAATCCCTTTTTGAATTCTCCTGTGTATATTATCTTCTGCTATTTTCGTGTATTTCTTCAAATCTCTTCTTGTATTCTCTTCTTCTTGCTTGTAATATGTTCTGCTATTTTCTTGTATTCTATTCCACTACTTTTTTTAATAATCTTCTGCTTGCTTATATTATTTTATTTCTTCATCGACCAAGTACCATCTCGACATGACGTGAGATCATAAAATTAACACCCGGACCAAAAATATTGGTTAAGAATAACATTAATAAAAAAGTGCATTATCTCCCCAATTAAATATCTTAAGAAGCATTGATTTTTACTTTTTCTTGGTCTGCACTTAGGAAACTTTATATCATAGGAATCTTGCGTTTATATCAGAACTATGCTTTTGAAGCGAGGCATTGGAATTCGATGGAGAGTAGGTAGTATTAAATAGATGGTGCTATTTTTAGAATGAAATTAATTAAAGAGAGCTAATCAATTTGTATTGTATTATAACGGTTTATTTCTTGTATTATTTTATGCTATTTTCTTGTATAATCTTCTACTATTTCTTTCATTCTCTCGCATCGTTTTCTATTTTACTTACTTTTATTCTCTTCTGCAATTTTATTGTGCTCTCTTCTACTTACTTACATTCTCATCTACTATTTTCTTGTATAATCTTTTTCTATTTTCTTGTATTCTCTCCTAGTATTAGTATCTCCTTCTGCTCGCAAGCAAGTATTTTCACCTGTTATTTTCTATAAACTCTAATTTTTCTTCATTTTAAAATCTAATATATACCTACTTTACATTAATTTGGCTTGAAAAATTTTACCTTTCGTAATATTTTTTCACGGAATTTTCAGCTAGCCTTTTTGTTGATTTACTGTTGACTTCATATGACGTATTGTTATGTTATTCTTTGTACAAAAATTTAAAAAGTTGTAAAAATTACAAAAATTAAAAATATTTTAAAAATTACAAAAAATTCAAAAACCATTAAAATTTCAAGAATTACAAAAGTATTACAAAAATTTTAAAAATATCTAAAATTGCAAAACTTATAAAAATTTAACTGCTTGGTAAGTTTTTTTTTAATCTCATCCCTGACTTGGCCCAAAGTAGGAAACGTATCCATAACAGGCGCGGAATCAGAGCGTGACACACTATTTAAATTACAGTGTTATGTTTGCATCCATTATTCCATTCGGGATCTGCCTGTGAATCACTTAAACCTTTTTTCGCCTGGACCGCTCTGGAACAGTATAATATGGCTTTAGTAAAAAACACGTCTTGCAACCATCGATATATCAACTCTAGGTATGGACGATCGATAAAAACCTACATCAATACGATATTGACTAAATCCGTCATCCATGGCTAGTTATCAGTATTTGCAATCACGGTCAACGATTGTTCAAAAATATATCAATAAA
Source organism: Limnephilus marmoratus (assembly GCA_917880885.1). Taxonomy (NCBI): domain Eukaryota; kingdom Metazoa; phylum Arthropoda; class Insecta; order Trichoptera; family Limnephilidae; genus Limnephilus; species Limnephilus marmoratus. The sequence continues at coordinate 49,655 of CAKJUN010000030.1, forward strand.
TTGACGGCCAGCGTAGTGCAGCTAGGGTTGCCATCTGTCCGGCTTTAGCCGGACATGTTTGGCTTTTTTAGATCGTGTCCGGCTAAATATTTATATGTCCGGCCTGTCCGGCTTTTGTTAGGCTTTTTCGGTTCGCGCGGGTTTTGTCTTCCGAACTTCCGAAATTGGCGGAATATTACTTTTTTCTACTGTTTTCTCTTTAATAAACACCCAGTGGAATAAGGAACGCAATAAATTGCAAACAATTGCTAAGATGGTGTACATATCGTATAATTTAAAAATGACATGTCAAGGATTTTATTAAATGATTTCCAAAGAAAACGACGTTTTGGATAAAGTAGGTGAAAACGCCAAATGTACAAAATGGTAGATTTTTGTAATTTTTGAATAATTTGGAGAAGTCGAGATTTCATTTTAATTTATGTTTTTCGTTTTTTGTCCACAAAGATAAATATGTTTAATTTTATATATATTTATCGAAAAATTTTGTAACCAGAAAAACTGTTTAACCAGAAAAAAAGTTATGTTTTGTTTGTTTGTTTTATAAGGTTAGTATGTCTACAGACAGAAGACCCAATATTTTTTTTATTTTGTTGTTGACATTATATTCTATACAAATGTCTACTGATGACAAGGATAAGACTGATTAATAATTGTTGTTATTAAATTGGTTAATGCGTGATTAATAAACAACCGTAACTTGTAACAGATTTTTTATTTTTATGTATAAAAGTTATGTCCAAAATTATGTACGTACGTCCGGCTTTTAGGGCAAAATGTCCGGCTTTCAGAGCGCAGAGTCTGGCTTTTTTATTTTAGAAGATGGCAACCCTAAGTGCAGCGGTAAGGCGCTTGACTAGCATTCCGAAGGTCGCGGGATCGAATCCCGGCGTGGCAAATAAATTTTATGTGATTAATTTGTGTATTTCACAATTTATTCATTTAAAATAATATATAGTATATTTGCGGCACGTTCCAGAGTGGAAGATACGCTCAGTATCACCCTGGTGTAAGACCACCATTCAGAATTGAAATGTTGCTTGAAATGGCTTCTGCCGTGTTTGGTGACCAGATTTGAATAGCCAGGTACTTCCCCACCTTCCTCTTCCCTATCTCCTTTCCCTCCCCACTACCTTCAGCCTCACAACATACCCCAATTGGAGATGCCACAGTCCCACTGGCTCCAGACGGGAGCAGTTGGGACTCTTGTGCGGTATTCATGTAAAAAAAATTAAAAAAATGGAGACAAACACATACTTCTATAAGATGTAGCCTGCAACAGAATTGCCCTAAGCAGAATTATTTTCCTCAGGGCCTATGCCGTCTCTGAGGATGTTGTGTGGAGGGTCTATTCGGGAAAGAGAGGAGATTAATTTCTCGGAAGGAAAAGGCAAATGGGTAGAAATCTGTGGTTCAATGTGTCCAGGAGTCACGAAGGTATGAATCCATCCCTCCCACTGCGTTACAAGGTGATGGACCGAGAGAGTCCTGCTGGAGCGGTTAAAAACTTCTCCAGTTAATCAGTCTCTCCTGATCGGCCCAGGTAGGCAGGTACCAGCCTAGACACACCTCACCCCCATGAACGTTCCATAGGTTAGGTCACCCA
>CAKJUN010000031.1:0-25982 GCA_917880885.1 Limnephilus marmoratus
GCTCTTAACCTGTCACGTGCCAGGGGTTTTTGGAAAAATCACGCAGAAATTACCTACCTGACACTTTTGCTTATAATCGGTGTAAAAATTTTTTTTTTTTTTTTTTTTTTTTTTAATTCTGTTTGCCAGATAATGTATCTTATTATTCATATTTATTACATTATAATATCATTACAAGTTTTCCTAGAATAGCTAACTAAAGTAAAAAAATGATGTAAAAATTTTCTCATTCCGGAAAAAAATCGTAAAAAAATATATTTATACAAAAATGAACTGACTTTTTTATTTCTACACAAACCTGAATAGACACCCTACATGAAAAAAAAAATCCAAGGGTGATTTCGAAGAAGTTATGACATTGGCACCTCTTTGAAAATGTAAAATATTTTCATCTTTTCAAGAAAAAATCGAAAACCAAGTGTGCACTTTCGCATTTTTTTGTGACTGATTTCTTGAGTTTATGGTAACAATTCTTTCATATTTTGATAGTTTATACAATTGTTGTTACTAATAATATTTTTTTGTAGTTGAAACCCGTAAACAAATAATGCTAAAAATATAATTAGTCATTATGACGTAAAAATTTTGACATTTCTAGGAGAATCTTACGAACTGAATATTTAGGACATTTCGTTTGCGAAATATTTTGAAAAATACATGAAAATAATGTAGACAAAACGATCTTTCTGATGATATCTCAAACTTATTCTTTCCAGAATGAATTTATATCAAAAACAATGAAAGAATGTACAGTATACTTTAGCGACTTTAGACATGTTTTGACACTGGTGTAATCCAAGATGGCCGCCGCTCTGTATACAGATAGCTTCAAAGGTACAGTCTGACACAAAATAAAAAAATAATATTTTTTTAATTAAATTTATTTCAATTTCACATACAATGAAAATATACATCATACATTTTTATAATAACAAAATATACATTTTTATAATGCGCTTCAAAGGTACAGTCTGACACAAAATAAAAAAAAAATATTTTTTTTATTATATTTATTTCAATTTCACATACAATGAAAATACACATCATACATTTTTATAATAACAAAATATACATTTTTATAAACAAAATATAATAATTTATAATAACAAAAAACATACCAATGCACAATGCACTTGTTTCAACATTTTTATTCAAATGATGCATTGAATAAAAACCATAAATAACAAAAACATATAAACACAACAAATGGCGACACGCTCTCTGAACTGTAATTATGGGACTGCCATTGGCTAGATAATCTGTCCCTATCTACTATCTAGCAAAACCACTGCCAAGGGAACGGGCTTGGGAGAATCAGCGGGGAAAGAAGACCCTGTTGAGCTTGACTCTAGTCTGGTATTGTAAGGTAACATGAGGGGTGCAGAATAAGTGGGAGGCGGGAGCAATTCCTCCAAACGTGAAATACCACTACTTTCAACGCAACGGATAAATATCAAAGGAGGCATACAGGAGGATGCAACACTCCAGGCAAATCCTGGAGTGTTGCACGATAATGATCCTCATTATATCACCAATTCTCAAAACATTAAATTGTTTTTATCCCAACGAAGATGAAGCTTAGCTTTGACGAAGCATACAACCAACTTAACAGTGGGAGCAATTCCCGGTTCAAACTGGGGCCGAGTCCAGTTTAACCCAAAGGAGGCATACATGAGGATGCAACACTCCAGGCAAATCCTGCAGTGTTGCACGATAAAGATGAAAAAAAGAATTAAAAATAGGAAAAGGAAATAAACGGATCCTGGAACTGGAAACAGACTTATAAGAGCGGGAGCAATTCCCGGTTTAAACTGGGGCCGAGTCCAGTTTAAACCAAAGGAGGCATACAGAGAATGAGAGTCTGTCTAAAAAGATAACAGAATCATCTGTAGATATTAGCCAACCTCAAGAAAGTATTACTTTGAAAATTAAAATATTTAAAGGAGCTGTATTTAAGATTGTTTTTAAATTAATTGGGAGCAATTCCCGGTTCAAACTGGGGCCGAGTCCAGTTTGAACCAAAGGAGGCATAAAGGAGGATGCAACACTCCAGGCAAATCCTGCAGTGTTGCACGATAAAGATGAAAAAATGAATTAAAAATAGGAAAAGGAAACAAACGGATCCTGGAACTGGAAACAGACTTATAAGAGCGGGAGCAATTCCCGGTTTAAACTGGGGCCGAGTCCAGTTTAAACCAAAGGAGGCATACAGAGAATGAGAGTCTGTCTAAAAAGATAACAGAATCATCTGTAGATATTAGCCAACCTCAAGAAAGTATTACTTTGAAAATTAAAATATTTAAAGGAGCTGTATTTAAGATTGTTTTTAAATTAATTGGGAGCAATTCCCGGTTCAAACTGGGGCCGAGTCCAGTTTGAACCAAAGGAGGCATAAAGGAGGATGCAACACTCCAGGCAAATCCTGCAGTGTTGCACGATAAAGATGAAAAAATGAATTAAAAATAGGAAAAGGAAACAAACGGATCCTGGAACTGGAAACAGACTTATAAGAGCGGGAGCAATTCCCGGTTTAAACTGGGGCCGAGTCCAGTTTAAACCAAAGGAGGCATACAGAGAATGAGAGTCTGTCTAAAAAGATAACAGAATCATCTGTAGATATTAGCCAACCTCAAGAAAGTATTACTTTGAAAATTAAAATATTTAAAGGAGCTGTATTTAAGATTGTTTTTAAATTAATTGGGAGCAATTCCCGGTTCAAACTGGGGCCGAGTCCAGTTTGAACCAAAGGAGGCATAAAGGAGGATGCAACACTCCAGGCAAATCCTGCAGTGTTGCACGATAAAGATGAAAAAAAGAATTAAAAATAGGAAAAGGAAACAAACGGATCCTGGAACTGGAAACAGACTTATAAGAGCGGGAGCAATTCCCGGTTTAAACTGGGGCCGAGTCCAGTTTAAACCAAAGGAGGCATACAGAGAATGAGAGTCTGTCTAAAAAGATAACAGAATCATCTGTAGATATTAGCCAACCTCAAGAAAGTATTACTTTGAAAATTAAAATATTTAAAGGAGCTGTATTTAAGATTGTTTTTAAATTAATTGGGAGCAATTCCCGGTTCAAACTGGGGCCGAGTCCAGTTTGAACCAAAGGAGGCATAAAGGAGGATGCAACACTCCAGGCAAATCCTGCAGTGTTGCACGATAAAGATGAAAAAATGAATTAAAAATAGGAAAAGGAAACAAACGGATCCTGGAACTGGAAACAGACTTATAAGAGCGGGAGCAATTCCCGGTTTAAACTGGGGCCGAGTCCAGTTTAAACCAAAGGAGGCATACAGAGAATGAGAGTCTGTCTAAAAAGATAACAGAATCATCTGTAGATATTAGCCAACCTCAAGAAAGTATTACTTTGAAATTGAAAATATTTAAAGGAGCATTATTTAAAATTGTTTTTAAATTAATTGGGAGCTATTCCCGGTTCAAACTGGGGCCGAGTCCAGTTTGAACCCAAGGAGGCATAAAGGAGAGTCTGTCTAAAAAACTGGAAAGAGACTTATAAGAGCGGGAGCAATTCCCGGTTCAAACTGGGGCCGAGTCCAGTTTGAACCCAAGGAGGCATAAAGGAGGATGCAACACTCCAGGCAAATCCTGCAGTGTTGCACGATAAAGATGAAAAAATGAATTAAAAATAGGTAAAGGAAATAAACGGATCCTGGAACTGGAAAGAGACTTATAAGAGCGGGAGCAATTCCCGGTTCAAACTGGGGCCGAGTCCAGTTTGAACCATTGATTGAATCGTTGATTTTAATGAACATTTTAAAAAAGAAAGAAGACCCTGTTGAGCTTGACTCTAGTATAGTATTGTAAGGTAACGTCATGCTGCGATCCGTTGAGACTCAGCACGATAATGAGGATAAGGGGCCAAATCCTTTCCAAAAGAGTCCTGGTGAAGGAAAGCGATAGTGAGGAAGATCTGAGAATTATTTTGGATCAAGTAAAAAAGATGCAAAGTTTTACCTTTTAGATTCTCTAGATAGCAATGAAAATTTGGGAAAACGTACAGAAGTCGTCGATGTAAAACAAGAAACATGTGAAATAGGTGCAGTTATGTAAAATGAAGTGTCAAGCTGCGATCCGTTGAGACTCAGCGCGATAATGAGGATAAGGGGCCAAATCCTTTCCAAAAGAGTATTTCAATATGAACGCCAATTGATTATGAAAAAAACTGATATTGAATGCGGTATTATCCTTCAACATGGAATAGTTGATTTTAATGAACATTTTAAAAAAGAAAGAAGACCCTGTTGAGCTTGACTCTAGTATAGTATTGTAAGGTAACGTCATGCTGCGATCCGTTGAGACTCAGCACGATAATGAGGATAAGGGGCCAAATCCTTTCCAAAAGAGTATTTCAATATGAACGCCAATTGATTATGAAAAAAACTGATATTGAATGCGGTATTATCCTTCAACATGGAATAGTTGATTTTAATGAACATTTTAAAAAAGAAAGAAGACCCTGTTGAGCTTGACTCTAGTATAGTATTGTAAGGTAACGTCATGCTGCGATCCGTTGAGACTCAGCACGATAATGAGGATAAGGGGCCAAATCCTTTCCAAAAGAGTATTTCAATATGAACGCCAATTGATTATGAAAAAAACTGATATTGAATGCGGTATTATCCTTCAACATGGAATAGTTGATTTTAATGAACATTTTAAAAAAGAAAGAAGACCCTGTTGAGCTTGACTCTAGTATAGTATTGTAAGGTAACGTCATGCTGCGATCCGTTGAGACTCAGCACGATAATGAGGATAAGGGGCCAAATCCTTTCCAAAAGAGTATTTCAATATGAACGCCAATTGATTATGAAAAAAACTGATATTGAATGCGGTATTATCCTTCAACATGGAATAGTTGATTTTAATGAACATTTTAAAAAAGAAAGAAGACCCTGTTGAGCTTGACTCTAGTATAGTATTGTAAGGTAACGTCATGCTGCGATCCGTTGAGACTCAGCACGATAATGAGGATAAGGGGCCAAATCCTTTCCAAAAGAGTCCTGGTGAAGGAAAGCGATAGTGAGGAAGATCTGAGAATTATTTTGGATCAAGTAAAAAAGATGCAAAGTTTTACCTTTTAGATTCTCTAGATAGCAATGAAAATTTGGGAAAACGTACAGAAGTCGTCGATGTAAAACAAGAAACATGTGAAATAGGTGCAGTTATGTAAAATGAAGTGTCAAGCTGCGATCCGTTGAGACTCAGCGCGATAATGAGGATAAGGGGCCAAATCCTTTCCAAAAGAGTATTTCAATATGAACGCCAATTGATTATGAAAAAAACTGATATTGAATGCGGTATTATCCTTCAACATGGAATAGTTGATTTTAATGAACATTTTAAAAAAGAAAGAAGACCCTGTTGAGCTTGACTCTAGTATAGTATTGTAAGGTAACATGAGGGGTGCAGAATAAGTGGGAGGCGGGAGCAATTCCCGGTTCAAACTGGGGCCGAGTCCAGTTTGAACCCAAAGAGGCATAAAGGAGAGTCTGTCTAAAAATATAACAGAATCATCTGTAGATATTAGTCAACCTGAAGAATGTTTTTTTTTTTTTAAAATTAAAATATTTAAAGGAGCTTCATTTAAAATTGTTTTCAAATTAATTGGGAGCAATTCCCGGTTCAAACTGGGGCCGAGTCCAGTTTGAACCCAAGGAGGCATAAAGGAGAGTCTGTTTAAAAAACTGGAAAGAGAACTAAAACAGTGGGAGCAATTCCCGGTTCAAACTGGGGCCGAGTCCAGTTTGAACCCAAAGAGGCATAAAGGAGAGTCTGTCTAAAAATATAACAGAATCATCTGTAGATATTAGTCAACCTGAAGAATGTTTTTTTTTTTTTAAAATTAAAATATTTAAAGGAGCTTCATTTAAAATTGTTTTCAAATTAATTGGGAGCAATTCCCGGTTCAAACTGGGGCCGAGTCCAGTTTGAACCCAAAGAGGCATAAAGGAGAGTCTGTCTAAAAATATAACAGAATCATCTGTAGATATTAGTCAACCTGAAGAATGTTTTTTTTTTTTTAAAATTAAAATATTTAAAGGAGCTTCATTTAAAATTGTTTTCAAATTAATTGGGAGCAATTCCCGGTTCAAACTGGGGCCGAGTCCAGTTTGAACCCAAGGAGGCATAAAGGAGAGTCTGTTTAAAAAACTGGAAAGAGAACTAAAACAGTGGGAGCAATTCCCGGTTCAAACTGGGGCCGAGTCCAGTTTAAACCAAAGGAGGCATACTACATTAAAAAATGATTACTCTTGTTAAGACTGTCTCATTTAACATTACTTTTATAACATGAATATCTGCCGGCTATGCATGAGGACAGGAGCGGAGATACACATGTTTGACGATAGCAGAACGGCCGTGAATACCATTTTTATTCAAAGTCCTACGATGGAGTGCTTTGATTTGAGGATGAGAACCACTTCTCTGTATTTATCCAAATCAACAGACTCTAAAATAAGTAACCAAAGAGAACCAAAGGAGGCATAAAGGAGGATGCAACACTCCAGGCAAAGCCTGCAGTGTTGCACGATAATGATGAAAAAATGAATTAAAAATAGGAAAGGGAAATAAACGGATCCTGGATCTGGAAAGAGAACTAAAACAGTGGGAGCAATTCCCGGTTCAAACTGGGGCCGAGTCCAGTTTAAACCAAAGGAGGCATACTACATTAAAAAATGATTACTCTTGTTAAGACTGTCTCATTTAACATTACTTTTATAACATGAATATCTGCCGGCTATGCATGAGGACAGGAGCGGAGATACACATGTTTGACGATAGCAGAACGGCCGTGAATACCATTTTTATTCAAAGTCCTACGATGGAGTGCTTTGATTTGAGGATGAGAACCACTTCTCTGTATTTATCCAAATCAACAGACTCTAAAATAAGTAACCAAAGAGAACCAAAGGAGGCATAAAGGAGGATGCAACACTCCAGGCAAAGCCTGCAGTGTTGCACGATAATGATGAAAAAATGAATTAAAAATAGGAAAGGGAAATAAACGGATCCTGGAACTGGAAAGAGAACTAAAACAGTGGGAGCAATTCCCGGTTCAAACTGGGGCCGAGTCCAGTTTGAACCCAAGGAGGCATACAGAAGGATACAACACTCCAGCAAATCCTGTGACAACTCTTAAGGCAACCTAACATTACAAGCCCAGTGCAACAACAAGCATTGATAATAGAGAACTCCAGTCCAAATTTTTTATTTTTTTTAATGAATAAAGACGTTCAAACTTAAATAACTGCATTTTTAAGTTATATATTCAGTTATATATTCAGAAAAATATATAAAAGAACTTGTTCTACAAATGATTTCCAGTGTGGAATCCTCAACGTCCTTTGACTTCTCGCCGGTTGTCAGTATTGCTCAGGAGAGCTCCCTTCCCGTCACCTATCCCGGCCCCCTATCTTACAGTCTGTGTGAGGGACGGAAACGTCTCTTACACATCTGTTGCCAAGTCTCCTAGTTTTCCCATAAGATCTTCAAAGAAACAAGTGAAGAGAAGCAACAGCTGCAACGTGTGCTGTCATCTTCCAGCGTTGAAACCGGCCCGTTCCCTTAGTTCAGTTGCAGATAGAGATCAAGAGAACCTCCCACAATGCAATTTTGCAATACCAATATAAAAACAGACAGTAAAGTAGAAGAGTTTGAAATTCATCAGGAATCGCAGAGTTGTGACACCAGCAATTCGCAAAACGTTAAATTGTTTATATCCCCTCAACAAATAACAAAAACATACCAATGCAAAGATGCACAATGCACCTGTTTCAAGTAAACATTTGTTTTCAAATGATTCATAAATACAAATCACAGATAATAACATCTCAATAACATTATAACAAACGTCAACATTAAAAAAAAACAACAAAGAGCGACAAACTCCCTCTGAACTGTAATTGGGACTGCCACTATTGTGTATAATGAATTTCCTCTTCATGGCAATTTTGCAATGCCAATATGAAAACAGACAGTAAAGTAGAAGAGTTTGAAATTCCCCAGGAATCGCAGAGTTGTGACACCAGCAATTCGCAAAACGTTAAATTGTTTTTATCCCCTCAACAAATAACAAAAACATACCAATGCAAAGATGCACAATGCACCCGTTTCAAGTAAACATTTGTTTTCAAATGATTCATAAATACAAATCACAGATAATAACATCTCAATAACATTATAACAAACATCAACATTAAAAAAAAACAACAAAGAGCGACTAACTCCCTCTGAACTGTAATTGGGACTGCCACTATTGTGTATAATGAATTTCCTCTTCATGGCAATTTTGCAATGCCAATATGAAAACAGACAGTAAAGTAGAAGAGTTTGAAATTCCCCAGGAATCGCAGAGTTGTGACACCAGCAATTCGCAAAACGTTAAATTGTTTTTATCCCCTCAACAAATAACAAAAACATACCAATGCAAAGATGCACAATGCACCTGTTTCAAGTAAACATTTGTTTTCAAATGATTCATAAATACAAATCACAGATAATAACATCTCAATAACATTATAACAAACATCAACATTAAAAAAAAACAACAAAGAGCGACTAACTCCCTCTGAACTGTAATTGGGACTGCCACTATTGTGTATAATGAATTTCCTCTTCATGGCAATTTTGCAATGCCAATATGAAAACAGACAGTAAAGTAGAAGAGTTTGAAATTCCCCAGGAATCGCAGAGTTGTGACACCAGCAATTCGCAAAACGTTAAATTGTTTATATCCCCTCAACAAATAACAAAAACATACCAATGCAAAGATGCACAATGCACTTGTTTCAAGTAAACATTTGTTTTCAAATGATACATAAATACAAATCACAGATAATAATATCTCAATAACATAATAACAAACATCAACAAATAAAAAAACAACAAATAGCGACAAACTCCCTGAACTGTAATGGGGACTGCCACTATTGGGTATAATGAATTTCCTCTTCATGGCAATTTGTATAGTTTTGTAAAAAAAAGAGAATTGAATGGAAAAAAAACGATTTTAAAATAAAAAAAGGGAATCTAAATGAAAAAAAAAATTATTTTAAATCTACTAATGTGTGGTAATCCACAAAACACTGCCCAATGCAAAGAAAAACATCACACAGTTGGCAAATGGTGGTAACCTCCTTACGTCGCTTACGAATTGAACACATTACGCATCTTCTGCGAACGCGTACATTCTTATTGCTCATGATTGGGGTTTCAAATGTGTAATGTTTTTCAGAATTTAATCTAAGATCCACGGGAAGAGCGTGTGCGGCGATGGAAGACGTCGAAATGCGTTTGACCAAAGAGGGGTAGTATCGCGCTACGAGCTCAGCTGCCAATTGCATCCTGAATGTACGGTGAAAAATAGCCTTCCCCTGGTCTTGGTGGAGCTGCCTAAAAATCACCATACTATTCACGATGCTGACATTGAGCAGGCGACGAAATACCTTAATGAACCATTTGTCACCCCGCGTCCTCTCCATGCGGTAAGTGGATAACAGCGAGTCTTTGGTATCCACTCCCCCCATGAAGCGATTGTACTGGATCACAGATAGAGGCATTTGGTATTTCTCTAACCCTCTTTGACCCTCTGCCGTGTCGATGTTGTGGCAGGTAGACACCATGGAGACAACTTTAATGTCATTCCAAGCAAGGACTGTCATGTCACCACAGTGTCTACCAACCAAAGTATGCCGTGGCACACTCTTCTTCATGTTCTTAATTTCTTGAGGTACCATCTTTCGGCGGCGATTAAGGGTACCGATTAGATCGGTTTTCCTTTGTTTCAAGTACCTAGTCAATGGCAAGCTGTTATAAAAATTGTCCATGTAGAGGCAGTACCCTTTGTCAAAGAGTCCCTCCATGAGGTTGAGTACAACTTTAGAAGTTTTACCCGAAAACCCATGAACGTCCTCTTCGACCTCCGTATTCATCCCCGCATACATTATAAAGCGGTACAAATACCCTGTTGACGACTCGCACAGCTCGTATGTTTTGATGCCGAACCGAGCCGCCTTAGTTCGGATGCACTGCTTGAACCGAAGGCGACCCTTCCAGAGCAACAGGGACTCGTCTATGCTAATGTCTTCATGGGGAGTATACAGAGTGGAAAACTTTTCATTCATCATATCCAATAATGGTTTAACTTTTGCAAGCCTGTTTTTGTGACCGACTGTAGAAATTTTAGAATTGTCGACAAAATGTAAGTGCGCAAGTATCAGAGTAAACCTATTACGCGACATTAGAGCCCTAAATTTAGGCATCTCTAAAATGTCCGTCATCCAGTACTCTGATACGCAAGCTCTGTAACAAATGGACATGTATATAAAAATAGCAAAAACTACGTACAGTTCAGGGACCGTAACATCTTGCCACTCCTTCAGCCTGGAATGTTCGGAAAGATGTAATCCCAGCTCAGTCGTGCACTCGTCCAGTTTGCTCCAAGCATACCTATTTGTCTCCTTCACAATATAGGACATTGTTTCCAAGTCCCATATTTCGGAGAAGACATCATAGGCAGACTTAGCTACTGTCGGAGGGAACACTTCTGGTGATGGGCCAGGCTGAAGGACGGCAAAATGTTCACGTTGACCCGAGAAGGTGGAGAAATCCTCCGACCAAGTGTACTGCCCCGCCTCGGGTTGGTCCTGGTAGTCCTCCTCGTCCTCCTCGTCCTCCTCGTCCCCCTCTGACGGCTCCCACTCACCACCATCATCTTCCACTGGAAGTTCATCGGACGCGAGGGATTCAAGCTCAGCGGTTACGTCACCGGCGAGGGATTCCTCATCGCTCTCGGTGGGATTTATCCTCTCATGTTCGATGAACTCCAGCAAGATGTTGTTGGAAAACTATAGACGGAAAGAAAAAATATATATAGTTGTGTAAAGCGCTCTTGAGGTAATACAAGACAAAAATTTAGTATAAGTTATTATGACGACCTCCGTAGTCCAGTGGGTAAGACTCTTGACTCACAGTCTGGAGGTCGCGGGTTCGAACCCGGCATGCGCAAATAAATTTTATTTGATTAATTTGTGTTATTTCACAATTAATTCATTTAAAATAATATATAGTATATTTGCGGCATGTTCCAGAGTGGAAGATACTATCAGTATCGCCCTGGTGTAAGACCACCATTCAGAATTGAAACGTTGCCTGAAAATGGCTTTAGCCGTGTTTGGTGACCAGATCTGAATAGCCAGGTACTTCCCAACCTTCCTCTTCCCCACCTCCTTCCCCTCCCCACTACCTTCAGCCTCACAACATACCCCAATTGGGGATGCCATAGTCTCACTGGCTCCAGACGGGAGGAGCAGTTGAGATTCTTGTGCGGTATTCACTGTAAAAAAAAATAAAAATATTATATTTACCTGAGTCGTTGAAGCCGTCGATGTCGAGGGTCCTTCGCCTCCGTCACGTCTCCAGCCAGGAATCTGAAACTATAAACATTTATTGTTACACTAATGTCTTTCAATTTTGGAAAGGATGAAGCGTACAACCAGAATTACTACTAATACACAACAATTGGGGATGCCATAGTCTCACTGGCTCCAGACGGGAGGAGCAGTTGAGATTCTTGTGCGGTATTCATTGTAAAAAAAAATAAAAATATTATATTTACCTGAGTCGTTGAAGCCGTCGATGTCGAGGGTCCTTCGCCTCCGTCACCTCTCCAGCCAGGAATCTGAAACTATAAACATTTATTGTTACACTTATGTCTTTCAATTTTGGAAAGGATGAAGCGTACAACCAGAATTACTACTAATACACAACATACCGTTGCGATGATTTGCGACAACATTTCATCGCCTCCGTCTTCGCTTCCGTCTTCGCTTCCGCCGGACAATCTCTTTCTCTTATCTGCCATTCTATAAAAATAGAAACAATCATAAATATTATAATTTTGAAGAAAGTTCTTCATAACTTTTTGTTGTTGTTGCACACCCTATATAAATGAATTTTTTAAAAATATATTTTTCAATGTTTTATGAAAAATAGTATTTTTCATGAAACATTGAAAAAATAAATAATAAACATAAATAATTAAATTTTATGCAATACTGTACAGGTTCATACAAAGTGTCTGTTTTTCAAAAAAAACCGCTAGATGTCAGCGATTGCGAATTTCTCAAGAAACCAAACGCCACCAATACAGATGCAAAAAATGTATGCATGTGTGCGTGAAATGACTGGATTCCGAATATATTTTTTTTCTATATTTCAACTCAATATTCACGAAACAAAGGCTTTGATACATAATCACAATAGATTTCTTTACACAATGACGTAAAAATTTCTACACTATTGTAGTATATTTACGTAACAATCGTTCTAGAAACATCGGAACACTTTTACGCGCAAAAATTGTTGTGGCGTCATCGATCGGAATCTGGTTTTACGTAAATTGCAAACTAAATATTGACATAGCAAACACTTTTATATAATCTCAATTGATTTTCCTACAAAATAAAACACTAAACACTGCGAAATAAACGATATTATCATACACAAACTGAAATACAAAACAGAAAATATTTTCTACCCACAGATGCTATCACTTTGGCGTCGTATTTCGTCGGTTTATTTTGAGATATTGTATATTATTTTTAGCAAAACACATGCCAGGTACAATAAAGTATGCGTAAAAACAACATTACTTACGTTTAGTGGATAAATTTAGAATTTCACAACGTTTTTATGGGGACAAGTGCGCTCCCAACTTGCAACGGTTTCGGCCTTGTCGAACGAGTGACGCCGTCTTATCTATGGTGAATTACTACGAATTATTCCGTGCGGCTAGAAGGTACTCGTTTTTTGTAATATCACGACCAAGAATGAAGGAAGCTGTTCTGATTTTTTCATTGGTACAGTTTCTTTATGCAATAAGGTCAAAATCGCATCCAAAGTATAATATCTTCTGAAATTTGACCGGCCCGCGTTTTCGAGTTCCTGGCGCGTGACCGGTTAAACAATGGGAAGGAAACTTGCTATGAAATAATATACGTAAAAGTAGCTCACCAACAGGAGAGATTAATGGCTGCATTATTAAACCTTTCTACGACGAATTAAAACAGAAACAACCTCTCTGAAATACGAGAATCACTGAAAAGGTATCAATAAATTACGTTCTGGTGTATATCACTTCTCGATATGAACGAACTACATACTGATTAATAATTGTTTACCAAAGAACAATACAATCAAATATTGTCGGATTGTTGACACCCGCGGGAAACGTGATATTTATGTCCCTTGTAACTGTCTAATTTACCCCATATCATAATATATGTTTGTTTACAACTACGAAAACAAAGTTAGAAAGTTACACACGAAAAAAATACTAAAAATTTTCGAACTTGCGCAGTGACAGATTGACAGATGATATAAAAGTGGCATAGATAATATGTCAGAAACAATGTTAAAAACTCACGATAGGTGTCGCATAACTTTAACTTTTGCTCCGTTCGTGGAGAATATTGAATCACCGTAACTTTAGCTTCGTTTGAAATTGCAAGAAAAACTACATTTTTTGTTTTTACAGTACACGATATTTTTGCATTAAAATTTTCACAACTCTTTCTTACATTTACACCAGTGACGCAAACATTGCAAACCATAATATCTAAAACCGAAACCCAAGGTTCGTAGAAAATGTATTTAGCTTATTGAGGGGGTAGGGCGGTGATTGGCTTGAAAGTCGTGACGTAGTTTGAAGTCCATTTTCCACTGGGAGATTTGAATTTACTGCAACACAAGTGGCATCAAGCAACTCTGAATGCAATTGCAATTGTTTGTTTATAATACTTTGGTAATATTATAATTTATAAAACCGGTGGTCGAAATGAAAGGGGAAAATTCCAGGAATATTGCATCATTAATAATTCATTACCAAGGTTATCAGCGCCCTGTATTTGCTTTTGTAGATATTTAAAAAAATTAAAAGGTACATTATTTAGTAAACTATCATGACAAGAAGATGATAGGGAAAGCGTTAAAAATAATTCAATTTATACAAAAACAGGGTGGTTAGATACTTTCAGTATCGCCTTAATGAAAGACCAGGAATCGAAACGTTGCTTGAATTGGCTTTAGTCGTATTTGGTGACCGTAAGTGAACGGCCAGGTACCTCCTCACCTTCCTCTTCCTCCAACTCCTTCTCCTCCCCAAGTCACAGCTGTGTGGAATAATACAATTTGTTTTTTTTTTTTTTTTTACTTTTAATCAAACTTAATTGTGTCGGAAGAATTCAAATTTTAACACTAATAAGGAAACAAGAAAATTTCAACATTAACTACTGCTCTAATGAGGTATTCTTGAGAAGATGTGGTTGTGAACATGGGTCTTGAACGGTGGAGTAGCGTGCCTTGGAGGGGCCCTGTATCAAAATTAGTTGGGGGGCCCAAATGAAGGATAAAGATTTTTTACAAAAGGCCTCTGTAGCCCGGGGGCCCCGTACCATTAATACGGCTGATACAGCGGTAGCTACGCCCCTGGTCTTGAACTTGAAGATGTATGTTGTAGGAGGGAGGAAATACGAATATCATTCCACAGCCGACTTATTGAACTCAAGAACGAGTGGTAAAAAAGAAGCCACCCATTCTCATTTATTAGATAAATAATATCAACCAAGAACAAATGATGTAGGGTGTACGTTTGGCATATTTCCCGAACATTCACCGGTGCCGAAGGAGCATCTTCCATTTAAATACCGATAAAACAATGAGAGCAACCTCATTCAACCTTAAGCATATTCATATTTAACCTGACGCCTGTTATTTAAAGATTATAATCCGTTTGTTAAGATAGGCGAATTGATCAAACGGACCGCCCATTTCCTCAGGGAATTTTTTCAAGTTCTTATGTTAAGGTTCTAGTTAAGTCCAAAGTCAAAAGTGGTTAAAAGTATGTAATGTAAATGTATTCAAAGAATGTAGAGGTATCTACAAACCTACACAAGTGCGTAGAAAGACATACAAAAAATAATATTTTGTAGTTGACGTATACCCAGCGTTGCACGGGGTTGTGAATGATTTAGAGCTATCCCCCTAGCATGGTCGATCGATATAGGTTTTATCGAAAATGTCGGTAACTTGCCATCGCTCCCGAGCACGACTGCAGGCCGCTAACGAACAAACAATAGTTCACGATGACTAGGGGTTCCTAATATATTTGAGGTAAACTGTTGTTTATTCGTTAGCGGCCTGCAGTCGTGCTCGTGAGCGATGACAAGTTACCGACATTTTCGATAAAACCTATATCGATCGACCATGCTAGGACCCCAGGGGTAGGGAGCGCGGGCCTAGTCTCGACAGCTTATGGACCAGTGTCATCAATCAGGCCCGCGACAGCTAACTACTTTGTATTAAGGGCCCGCAACCCGGATTTGTACCAATTTATTACATATTATTAAACACGATAAGTTTTAAATCTCTAAAAAAAATATATGTTATTCTTGAAGATGATATCTAGATTTTGCCCGCGCCGAAACGCAAATTATATAAAATTCCTTCGATAGAAAAAAATCGCAAAGTATGCTCCAAAAATTATTATTAACACGTTTGTTTCAGTTATTTTACAAGTTATATGTATGAAAAAATTCACAGTGTTTCTTTAAATGCTGTTTAAGATAATGCCCGCGAGATTTTTGCTCTATTTTAAACGAGTCGTGTTTTATTAAACATTTTCGCAATTTTCGCATCGATTTTGTCGCTGTAAATGTTAGCGCTCTCCTCTAACGTTCGTAATTTCGTATCTCTCCATCCTGTTCTTTTCGGGCCCGATTGCAGAGCCTTAATGTTGTTGTATTAAGTTGAATAAAAAACAAAGAATGATAGAAACTCGGTTTTATTTATTTGCTAGGTAATGTTTAGAACTAACTAGAACTAGAACTAACGAAGTTATTCGGGAAAAAGTACTATTAGCGCTTTCTGTTAGCGATGGATAGAGAGTATTTCCGTGTGTAACCACCAGATGTCAAGTGTCGAAGTCGTGAAAATACAGTACAACACAATAGTAATTGAACTAGCGAATTTAGCAAGCGTATGTTCATTCAGGGCGCGTACTCGGTGACTAGTCTAGAAATAGATAATGGCAGGAAAATTAAAACGGTTTTGGCCCTAGGAACTTACTGGAATAATCAGTATGGCCCTAAGGCTGGAAAGTTTGGAGCCCCCTGATTTAGAGTTAAGTTTTGTGTTTGTGAATTCTGGTGTAGCTGAAAACTGGATTTAGTTTGTAATGATGTTATTGTTAAGAATTAAAAAGGTTTTAATAATCATTTCAGGGAAAATTGGAAAATCTGTAAATTTCAGCCGGAAAATGGGTTGGAAAATTGGACGAATTGTGAAAACATTTAGATATTTATATTTGTGATTTAGTTATTTGAAGTTTGGAAAATTTCGTATTGGGAAATTTTTATCCTGATAAAATGTATTTTTGTGATAAGATTTCTTCCGGGAAAAACAGAGAAAAATTTCCTGGTTAAAATTTTTTTTTTCTGAAAAAAAAATCTTCATGGAAAATTGTTGCTCATATTTATAAAATCGGTTTCTTTTGGATTATGTTTTTTATGTCTTAAACATTTCAGAAAATTCTTTCGGTAAAATTGAAATTAAAATTGCCCGTGAAAAATTGCCCGTGAAATTGGTTGGTAAATGGGTCGGGAGATTGTGTTAAAGCTTTTAAACCTGAGAAATCTCAAGTTGTGTTTATTTTATTTTGACATTTTCTCTTCGGGGAGGCTGTTTGAAACTTCAACGGTTCTTTTTAAAAATAACAGAGGGCGCCACTTTTGTTTACAACAATCGAAACTTTACTATAATATAATCAGTAGTATAATCATAATATAATCAGTTCAATAATCTCAAAAAAAAAAAAAAAAAACAGTTTCCGACTAATCTAATCTACTTATAACTCAGTTTCCAAGTGATACTCCATTCTTCAAATAAGTTAAATTTTGTATTGTTTTTAGCAACTAATTACAATAATTCTGGACACATTATCCAAACAGTAAAATTGTTTTGATAGTAGATAAATACTTATAATCACATATCACCGAACTTACAACTTATTGTTTTTTACATTCACATTGTAATTTAAGAACTTAAATATAGCATTAAAAAATGTACACTACTCTTCCAGACACAAGCTAACGCTTCCATGGAAGAGTGGTATTAACATATTTGAATATGAACATGTAAGCAAATTAATACATCATCTAAATGTACATTATATTTTATATGCTAAAAAATAATAAATAAAAAAATAAAAAAATAAAAAAAATAAAAAAAAATGATTGTGAATACCCGGCATTAGTAGTACGTAACAGTTCAAGACTCACAAAAAAAACCACTAAAACTCACAAAATTAACGAAATAAAATTTACGGTTACACGACCGGAGGCAGAAATAAACTAGGATTATGAAGAGACGAACCGGCATAAGCAGCCCTTCATTAATGACTGATGAACAGGTTGGTAAATGGGTAAAATAAATTATTCGAAAATATATTTATTTCGAAATGTAGACATTTGTCTCGTGGCTTCCCATTCAATATTGTTATTTTCTTTTATTTAAAAAAATATCTGCACTTCTCATAATAAAATAAGTAAAATTTTAAAATATGTTTTTTATTCATAAAATAATAAGCAAAAAACTATTAAGAATATACATAACACAGGTATACATGGATTGCAATAATATGAAAATAATATTAAAACAATTATATAATTTTATAACCTAAGATGACAACTAATAACATATTATTTATATTAAAGTAAAAAATACACATAAGGGTCCATTAATCACGTAAAGCTTGAAAAGAGGGGGGGGGGTTAGGAAAAAATCACGAAATATCACGAGGAGAGGGGGGGTGATATAATGAGATATCACCTGTATTTATTGTTCGTTGAACGCACGATAATATTCTGAAAATTTCAATATACTTTGCACTAAAAAATACACGTGATTTTGGGTATGGGGGGGGGGGGGGGTAGTCTAAAACCTCACCACATATCACCAGGAGGAGGGGAGGGGGTTAAAAAGTTGCTAAAAAACATCTCGTGATTAATGGACGACCCCTAATAATATGTTATTTTTTTAACAAATTTTGTTACCCACTGCTGAGTATTTATTTTAAATATTATAATTTTTTGAATAATAATAAAAGTTGTATAATATGAAGTTTCTGAATTAGTTTATGTAAAGTCTTTAGTGCAGTTGTGTATTCTGTTTCAATGTACTTGGTTTAGCATGTTTTGAGTAATGTACTGTAGGTACAGTAATGTACTGTGGGTAGCAGTCTGGAAGAATACCTAATAAAGATTATTAATATTATTATTTTCTTATTTAAATATTCATGGAAAGGTATCCAAGTTAAGTTTATAATACATAATTTTTAGTCCTAGAGGTTTTAGTTTCTAATTACTGCTTCGATAAAACCTCCGGGACTTAAATATTACATAAAAATACAATTGAACTTAGATTAAACAATTTAGAAGCCCTCGATTGAAAACCGTTAACAATACATCAAACATAATTAAAAATCAAATAAATTTAACTCATAGTCCCATAACTGTATCATCCCCCCTCCCCATCCTAGCTACCCATCCTCTAATAATTTTCTGTTTTATCTCTTTCTGTCACTAATAATGTGTCTTCTTTTCTATTTCCATCCCTTTCCCTGTTTGTTTTATTTTCTTATGTTTCTGTATGTAATTAGCTTTAGTTAACATAATAAGCCCCGACGAATCTTGAGCTAAGCCTAACTCTGTCAGCACTGTAAAATATTAATAATAAAAAAAATAATGTATGTATTACAAAGTATATTTTTTCATTTAATATAAAATGTCACACCTCAAAGTTTTTGGTTACGTCGATATAATATAAAATTTAACTTTGTAAATAACTTTTATTTTATCTTTCTATTTACTACATAACATACAAGATACATATTAAATACAAAAATAAAATAGATGTAGATTATTTTCGCAGTACGAAGTACTTGTTGATTGTCATAATTCCATACGTAATATAATATTGATTACAATGTTTCTAACTTGAGAACAGTAAAACATCACGTAGATTAATAGGCGAATCATGTCAGTTTTGAATTCACAATAATTCATGTTTCATTATTCACAATTTTGAAACGAACCTCACATCTTCCATTTCTTTATTTTGCTCTTCGTGCCGCTCACCTCCTCCCATCACTGGTGACATAAATATAAAACTTAGACAACTTTTTCCATTCCCTTCCCTAGCAAATATTTTCTTCACTTTTCTCTTCAGCATTCACCCCGTATACCACCAGACCATAAATTTTTCATGTTTTACCAACATAATGTTTTTGCATTTCATTCTGCCGTAATGTCAAAATTCTTTAACAGACGTTCACTCTTATAGTAATTTTAAAATTAAAGAATCTGAAGAAAATGCCCAACGGACCAGCCTCATGATATTATTTTCTGGTTTAAATTTACTTTAACGTAAATTGTAAATAAATAATACTGTATTTATTCGCGTCTACAAATCCATTTAATTTTGGAAAAGAATAACATCGCAAACTATCATGAACTTTGTCAATTCATTAATATATAAATTTATGAATATCTGTAAAAATCTGTAATCTACATGCATAAATGAATCTAAGGTCAAGTACTTATTTTAGCGACCTTACTGATAAACTGTGGAGATTTTTAATCACTTATCAAAGATACATGCAGAAGTAGATAGGTGCAATATGGTCGAATTTTTTTTAGATTATTTAAAGCTAGTAGCAAAAATTTTGTAAATTAAAGTTATGATATAATGTGTACTAAATTTCTTCTTTTTCTTCTTCTTCTTCTTCTTTGTGTGACTTCAGGTCCCCTCCACGTTTTCGATCACTCTTGAAAATGTCTCTCTGTCTTTCGCTGCCCAGAATAGCTCCTCCACTCTCGTATATTTCGCAGCCAAGACATTTATCTCCTACCAGGCCCTCGGCGACCCTCTATCTTGCCTTTCAATATTAAATGGAGCAAGTAATACTTCTCCCCTCGAAGTATATGAACCAAATATGAAATTTTCCTGATTTTCATTAATGTAAGCAGTTCTCTATCTGCTCTAGCCCGCCTGAGAATTTCTGTGTTGGTGATCATGTCGGTCCATGGGACCTTGAGCATTCTCCGGTGAACCCACATTTCAAAAGCCTCTAACCTGTTCATGGTATTTACTTTCAAGGTCCATGTTTCACATCCACACAGCAAGACCGACCACACATAACATTTTAGCATTCTCTGCCTTAGTTTTAAGCTGATAATGTCATTGCAGAAGAGGGATATCATTTTAATGAACGCAGTTCTTGCTGCTTCAATTCTACACCTAACCTCTACATCTGGGTCAAGAGTCTCCGTGAGAATATTGCCGAGGTATCTAAATCTCTCCACCTTTTCGACATTTCAACCATTTAACTGTACTTAATTTAATGATATTTTTTATTCTTCCGTAGGTAGGTATTCCTAAAACTTTACTCTATTTATAATCTATACGAGTACCTACATCTAACATTCATTTATCACCGCTTTTTAACCATTCTACGAACTTTAATCCACTTCAAGCTTTCTGAAGCTTCCGGGTAAGCTGTAATAGTTGTTCTTGGTGACGTTGTTGTTTTCGTCTGGGCCGTTCCGGGCGGCCAAGCAGTTGGTGTTGATGATGTCCATTTCGTCCAGAGAAGTGACCACCGACCTCTTGCAAAGGAGCTCCCTCTTCCAACCAGCAATCATTTCGTCCATGGGCATCATCCCGCCGTACTCCTTGGGGAGGCAAGATGGACTTATCACCTTGTCAAGAGATGAGATTGTGTTGTGGATCTGGAAATCAAATAAATGTGATTAGTGTTGACCAAAGATATTGAAATCTTTCGTATTGACCGAACATAGCAAAATAAGTAACAAATGTACACAGTAGCGTAGCGAGGGGGAGGCGGGGGGGCGGACCGCCCCGGGTACCACCCGAGGAGGGGGTGACACTCGAACGTGGAGAAAAAACTTACGAAAGTGCAAAATTACCGTAAAAAATATTTTACACGTTAACTCTGACTGTTATTTTGCTCTATGGCTTGGTTGGTCGGGGATTTCCGAAAAATGTTTTTTTTGTTCCTAGCTCAGTCGGTGATTTCCCTGAAATATTCCTTGTGTCATTCTAATTTCGTTCGTATATTGTGATTAACGTAGACTCGTGAAGTGAATTTTATCTATGGACTGACGTGAATTAGTGAAGAAGTTATTATTGTGTTAGCGTGTTTATTAGTGCTGAAAGACCAGTTTGAAAAACAAGGTAGGTAGGTGTGAATTTTTAGATACCGTTTTGTAGCGCATGAATAGTTACAGTCGGGACAAGAAAAAGGTTTTTCATCACTGTGACTTAGCAAGTGCCGTTTTAGTTATTTTTTTCGAGAATAAGAAATGTTGCAGTCAGGACAAGAAATAGGTTTTTTTCCACTATCGGTAAACGTGTGATTTTTAGATTTCTCTTCATAGTACATGATTAGTTGTAGTTGGAACATGAAAAAGGTTTTTCTTCGCACTGAGTAGGCAACTGACTTCTTATGTATCCCTTTTGAGAACACGAATAGTTACAATTAGGACATGAAAAAGGTTTTTCTCTTCTGTGAATCGTACTGCGAATTTTTAAATCTTCCCTTTGAAAACCTGTATTACTGCAGTCGGGACATGAAAAAGGTTTTTGTCCAGTATGGGTAAGCACGTGAATTTTTAGATACCGTTTTGTAGCGCATGAATAGTTACAGTCGGGACAAGAAAAAGGCTTTTCATCACTGTGAGTTAGCAAGTGCCGTTTTAGATATGTTTTCGAGAATAAGAATAGTTTCAGTCAGGACATGATTTTTTTTCCACTTTCGGTAAACGTGTGATTTTTAGATTTCTCTTCATAGTACATGAATAGTTGCAGTTGGAACATGAAAAAGGTTTTTCTCCACACTGAGTCAGCAACTAACTTCTTATGTATCCCTTTTGAGAACACGAATAGTTACAATCAGGACATGAAAAAGGTTTTTCTCTTCTGTGAATCGTACTTTGGACTTTTAAATCTTCGTTTTGAGGACTTGTATAACTGCATTCAGATCATGAAAAAGGTTTTACTCCACTCTGAGTAAGCTTATGAATCATAGTGAAGTAAAGTTTTGCTCCATATGGAAACCTTTGTAAAATTACTTTCTTCAGGGCCTCCTCAGTGTAGCTAATGTAAAACGAAATATGTGTTGTAAAACCATGTAGGTGTATTAAAGTTAAGAGAGTATTAAATTGTAGAGATCCGGAAGGAATGAAAGGCCGATAAAAATAATAATATTTTCCCAATTTGTTTATGAATTACAATTTAAAACAATAAAATAAACCTATTGCGAGTTTAAATCTCTTGTTTTATTTTTACCGCAAACGTGATTCAAACAAGAAAAACGTATTTAAGCTACTTTCCAGTACTTTGCGCAATTTAATTGAGACTTTTAGGTAAAAATAGTCACTTGGGTGTTACGTAATATTTAGGGGGAGGGAGGTGCAGAAAAATATTATGGCGCGTTGCATGGGGGGAGAAAGGGTCAAAAATTTTCAAAAATTGCGTTACGTTATACTTGAACGCCCCCTTTACTATTTCACGATTGAAATTTTATCGTTACACTCTGAACACAAAACTGGTTTTAACCTAAGTATTGGTTATTATGTTTTCATGACAGCAAATGATTTTCTTCAGATTTTTGCAGCATATTAGAATTGAAGACTCCACACGGAACTCTGTTATTTGTAGCTATATGGCTCGGTCGGTCAGCATTCCCCAAAAATTCTATTATTTTATTTTTGTTCCTAGCTCTTACTTTTGATTTATTGGGGATTCCCGTGAAATATTCCTCGCTTTTCCCCTGTGTCATTCTCATTTCTTTCGTACATTGTGATTGACGGGAACTCGCGAAGGAAATTATCACCTATCGATTGTTGAAAAAGCTGTTATTCTGTTAGTGTTTTTAAAAGTGTTTTAATTTTGAGGATAACAATTTTTTTTACATATTTGACTAGCTAGAAATGTTTTTTATATTTTAGGAATTCAAAATTTGTATTTTGAATTTCCAAAAAAAAATTTAATGGGGGGGTGACACCGCGTTTTCCGCCCCGGGTGCCACCCATGCTAGCTACGCCACTGAATGTACATGTGAAATAAAACAAATGTCTAGAAATTGTTACATGCAGTTAATGCCCAAGAAATACAAAAAACTTCATCGCTTGTTTGAATTCTTGACACAATCAGTTCGATATTTTTTGATAATGACACTTTAATTCAAAACATATCCGAGTTCATTGATTCAAAGATAAACTGACAGAAAGACCCACAGCCGAAATTATTACTTTTCGTAAATGAATATTTGAGCAACATTAATTGAAATTATATTACTATACACGAAAGGTCGAATTTAATCAAGGGCATAATCGAAAAACTATGTTAACCGATCGTTTACCAAACATAACAGTAAAACAACGTTGAGAATAATCCAATAATAATAATTTACAACTAGGTTATTTAAAAACTTATTTCAACAAATGTTACGTATTCATCAAATATTTGAAGTTAATTTTCACGATCCGTGTAAGTTCTATTTGAGTTCTATTATTACCTATATCATTATAGGCTAGTTGCTTCTTAAAACTGAAATAATCACAGAACTTGAATAGAACTTACACAGAACGTGAAAATTAACTTGAAATATTTGATGAATCCATATTTTTTTTTTAAGCAACCCGTCCTAAGTGAATAAAACTGCTATATGTTGCCTTTGTTAGAAATCGAGTAGATACAATTCTCCCGTCTGGAACTCTCAGTATAGTATTCATTGATGGAAACGAGGTATTGAAATATGAAATGAAATAAAAATGATTTATGAAAACTTTATAAATCATTACGCTTCCAAGTAAAAAAGGGTGTATTTCACATTTTTTATTAAACTACAATTTAAATGCGTTTAAATTGTCGGACTGAAGAATTTTCCCTTACTTGGTATTTAAATATAAAATTCTAAATTATGCATTTAATAGTCCAGGAAGGCTTACATCGATAAGCTTTTGGATTGTTGAGCTGGTACCTATACTAAAAGTTGGGATTTATTTCAGTGTAGACTTTCGGTGTACAACTCTTCTTTCTGGGGGTTAATGCTAGGAAGTGTCAGTTTTGGTGATTTGATGTAAGTGCCAGAAAGTACTATAAACTTCCCGTATTTGAATGTTCTGTGTCAGTTAGGGAATTGTGGTCGATCTAATGTAGAAGTCAAAATTTTGATTCAGCATTTTGGGGCCCAGATATCGACAAACACTCTTTATCCCCGGGCGAATCAGAAATTTGAAACAAGCCCTTTAGGTCACTTAGCATAAGACACCATATATAAATACGAGTATAAACTTACAGTAAAAAGTTAATATTTTATACAAAACATATTATACCTTACAACCTAAGTAAGAATCGTGGCTCCCTTATCAGGCACAAGAGCTCCTCTTTTCTGATAAGGTATACGTATGACGTATGACCAAAAACGACCTTCAACGTAATATTTTGTAAAATATATATTATGCATATTTTTTTTGTGAAACTTCTATAGCCGTTAGGATTTCGGATGAAACGGAAATGACGATTACTGCACCTGCGACGCATCGACTGCGCTCATTGGCCGCTTTGATGTCACTTTTAAAGGCTCCTATTGGTTGAGATATGAAACGGAAATTACGTGGTCTGCGCTCATTGGTCGCTTTGATTATAACCTCACTTTTCAAGTATTGGTTGAGATTGTTTTTGTAAAGTTTCGCTTCTACCGCGTGTACTCGAATTTTTATACGACAATAAAAAAATGTATATCATGTACTCCTCATTGCCCAGAATATTAATGGAGGGAAATTAATAGTTACGCAGAGTCGGTGGACATTTTCAATTTATCACAAAATAAATACGAAGATTGTTCCTTGGGCAGTATTGTTATGTAAAAAAATTAGAGTGTTCAATTCACACGCGGTAGAAGTGAACACTTCAGAAAACTTAAATAGACATGAGTTGAGGGGATGATTTTTGAAGTGAAACTTCCT
The DNA here is from genome assembly GCA_917880885.1 of Limnephilus marmoratus. Classification (NCBI taxonomy): domain Eukaryota; kingdom Metazoa; phylum Arthropoda; class Insecta; order Trichoptera; family Limnephilidae; genus Limnephilus; species Limnephilus marmoratus. The sequence goes on from CAKJUN010000031.1 coordinate 25,130, forward strand.
TAGCCCCGTTAGCGATTCGGAATTCGGATCTAACGGAAATTACGCTTACAGCACCTTCTCAAGCATTATACTCCCATCAAGGCTCCTGGTTTAGAAATAAAACGGAAACGACGCGAGGTCTGAGCTCATTGACCTGCTCACTGCGCTTTGATTATGACCTCACTTTTCAAGGCTCATTGTTCTTCAAAGTTTGAGATTGTTAAAGTTGTTGGTAAACTTTCGTTTCTACCGCGTGCTAACTGCACTCGATTTTTGTTCTTCGTATTTATTGGTCGAATTCGCACCTTTTCCTATTCCTCAGGTCATCTCAATAGTAGTTATGTTATCTTCTTCGGAGTAGCTAGATGTCGCTTTCTTTAGTGCTTTATTTGCCTGTTCATTTTGGAGTGATTTGAAGATTGGATATTTTTTTACATTTTTTTTTTTTTTGGATTTCGTAAGATTTGATCTTTAGTCCGCTGAATATCTTGCCGCTAAGGTTCGTCAGGCGCTTTATACCACTAGACACTGGACTAAAGGAGGCTTGCGTGGCACTGTGGATTGATCGTATTATTACATTGGAACCGAGTACCTTGAAATAAATATATTGCTATCTTGTTCTCTCGTAGGCTAAATCCTATAGATGTACATGTTTGTCTCTCTTTAGTATCGCTTGCTTCCGTTTCACCGAGTTTCAAATCACAACGGTGCTGAAGAAGTTTTCAATTAATTAACGATTAAGCCACTAGAAAGGGCGTTAATCGTTAATTAAAATTAATTAAACAAAAATACCCACGGGTACCATTTTGGGTGGCTTTCATTTATAGTCACCACAACAACCCAACTCGAGTTGCTTGAAAAACTCCGTCGGATC
>CAKJUN010000032.1:0-27249 GCA_917880885.1 Limnephilus marmoratus
GTCGAGAGTGATCGGGTAAATGTAAATAAAGAGGATGTCTTACTTTTCAGGATGTTCGAGAGTGATCGGGTAATTGTAAATAAAGAGGATGTCTTACTTTCAGGATGTTCGATTTGGTGGATGTAATCAAGAGATATTATTTATTTGGGCTCAAGTCGATTTTATCAATGGTTTAAAGACCCTCTACGTCGAACTCTGTTAATACGGCACCACTCTCTAGACTTTTTAATGCCAGAGATTATCCATCCCAACACAAATACTGATCGAGATACCGCCATCGAAAAGCTTTGCAGTTGAGTATTCTACCCACAAGGTTAACGTTATTATTATTTTCGCTATTTTCATCTGTTATTCGAATAATGTGAACTATTTCTTATTTTCCCACTGTAAATGCCAATAAACTGTTATAGCTTTTGTTGGCTTCAACAGAGGTGATTGGGGAGTCAGATTCAATCTCAAACATGCGAAACACTTCATATGCTTGATTTAGAATCATCACTTTGTTGCCTTCGAAGACTAAAACAGTATATAGTCCCGCATCATATATTAAGTTGATTTAGCAAAACTCAGATCCAAAGATTGTGGGCATTACCCCATAATTCTCAACTGAATAAGTAGCCCTTCCTGAATTCAGACTGTTCTATGTTATCTTTAGCAGATCCAGTCGATTTTGCTCAAACTCATTTACCAATAACATCTGATTAGTCTCCGAATAACACAATTGACTGACCGAGTTTTTGCCTAAGATTCTGATGGGTATTTTGGGAAAGTTACTCAAGATATCGTTCTGTTATTTGGCAGGCAGAATAAGTGGTGGGTATTATGTATTTTTGAGATGGTTAGCATAGATGTCATTGGTCCTTTTGATCGAGTCGTAGATTCGTTCTGAGTTTTCGACTTCGAGTTTCTTTTTGAAGTCTTTGGATTTCTCAACAATAGTGCAATTATGGGGTTTAAGGAGGTAAATTGATTATTTGCATTCGGTATATTAGTTTCTAGATCGAAATGGGGTTTAAAATTATTGAAATGGTAGGATGGAAACGATATTTATGATTGTTACGATCCAGGTATGGGTTTATATTTGTGTGAGGATGAGTCCTTTTTCGATGATGGAGATGAGATGTCCTGACTTGGTGTTGTATTTGTATTGCTTGACTATCTATTCGAGGTTGGATTCGTAAAAGAGCGAGAATGCACTGTGCTGGAGTCCTGACTCCATCAGGTACTTGTAGATTAGATAGTTGACTTAGCTGCTTTTGATTATTATACTCATGAACTTAAAGATGTGTATTATGGATATAGATGAACTGATATAATTATTAATACAACTTTTATTTAATTGATTGATAGATTTGTATTGTTTATTATTTCAGCATGACGATATGAAGATATTGGTACAGAAACATAATAAAATTCAAGTATATATAAGAGGATGTCTTAGTATTAACTATTTTTTAATTTAAAATTAAATTTGTATGAATCATATAATTAAAACTACTTTAAGAAATTAAAAACGATAATGATTGAGTTACTAATTTTACATTGGTAAATAAATGTATTTTTTGTGATTAGAATGATTTGAATATATATTTTAAAAAAATATTAAATTATTACTTTTTTTATCTTTTTATAAAAATAAATCAAAATATATCAAACTATATTATAATTTATTATAAATGAAACAAAAGCAGATTCCACTGCTAGCTCTAAAACATCCGCCTTCGGAGTCAGCAATGCCGAAAGAATGGTAAAAATATTAATCACAGTTAACAATAGCAAGATTACAAACTACCTCAAAAACAAATACGACAACGAGTTCCACTTTTACCTCTCCAAAGGTATCAACGGGTTAGTGGTCAACCGCAGGAACAGGCCTGATGTGATTCTATTCACAGACTATCAGTGTCTGGATGCTGATGATTAACTTTTGAAACGATATTATCAGATCTCAGAGGTGCCCGAAGGATCGGACTGCTAGCATGTACAAATTCGGATCTTTAAATATCTATTGAATATGTATTATAAATAATTTTTACTGGTTACTGAAAATTTGCTTCATTTTTCCAATGTTATCGAAATTTTATTTTTTCCACTTACTGTTTTTACAAAAATTAACTTTGCAGAATATTTTTAACGAACGAGATCAATCCCCAACCAACTCCCCTATTTCGTAGGAGCGAGTTAAAGGAAGATAATGTTTAAGCGAATCAAAAGACGAGAAAAACTCAAACATAAGAAGCAATAACAACCGGAAGACGATGGAGAGTCGGTCGACCCATAAAAATAGTTCCTCGAATCAGTTCCATCCCACGAGATGGATGATTCTTCCAACTTGGAAGAATAGTAAGATGACAATCAAAGCTTTGATAGTATGATGTACGATATTTACAACCCCAAAGGTATCGATGATGATGAAGAAGTTAAACTGCTGGAGTCGGCATAATTAAAAGCTAATGGAACATGTCCACCTTTGAAAACTCCGATCATACCCATGTCCCAAGAAGAATGTGATGTGGATGGAGATAAATGGCCTGATGATGCTGATTATGGGCTTGGGCATCTCACGTTCAACTTCAAAGGTCTAAATGCAGAAAGAATCCTACAATAATATAACTAGCTCAAATAAAATAAGCAATATGCATCTGTTATAAGCAAGATGGCAATCGATAAGAAAGCGAAATAAACAGGGACCGTAGGGGCGCCCTATCACGGAAGGCAAACCAGCGGAGACTCTGCAAACAGAATCAGAACGAATACACTTGAGTAAGGAGGAATCCCCGAAGCGAGAGGGAAAAAGAATTATGAGAAGCTATACGAGCAAATTCGGAAGAGAGAAGAATAAAAGCTTGCCAATTCTCTCGGATAAAAAAGAGGCAATACCCAAATTCAGTCCAACTTGTAAGGACGAGCTTTTCAAAACCTGCATTACCTCGTCTAAAATACAAATAACTATAACGCCCAAAATATTCGCGAAGATATAGCCTTGCCATTATAGAGGGAAAGAGTCAATTACTTTGGTTATCCTCAAAACTCTTCCAAGCATTTGCGTGCATAGAATAACTACTTTACGGAAGCACACAACCCTAATTAGCATTTCAACCCACCGAACAGATAGAAGAATAAAAACCGACAAGAATAAGAGTCAGCAACAAAATATTATCAGCAAGGTCACAGCAAGAAAAATCCTATTATCTTTGAAAACCCCTCTGTCCAGAGGGTGCATGTACCAAAGAGTCCTGAGTTGATCTAAAACTTATATAATTTGAATATTGGAGGAAACACCTTCAAGACAAATGAGTACTATGCGTACAATAATACTGACAGACCCAAGTTGGATTCTGACAAAGAGCTCAGGAGGGTCATGGAACGAATGAAGGCCAGGAAAGAAGAGCATCAGGCCCACATGCAGCATCCTCCCGTCTATATGCAGCAATTGTCTGGTGAAGATGACGAGAGAAGAAAGCTGGAAATGTTGAAAATGAAGGCCCAATACCTTATTAATGAGAGGAGAGAGAGAAACCATAGCAATAATGCTCAGCGGGACAGCATGATGTACGGCACGATGAAGGATTATCGAAGCTCAGATAGACTCAAATTTATTTGATTTATTTCTGATTTGCTATTATTTGATATACATTTTTATATTTTTTATTAGCCAAAAAATCTTTATCATATTTTTGAAAAATAGGTTTTAATATTCAATTTTATTATTTCAGTCGATTCGTTGAGGAGATTCAAGGTCCTTTATTTTATGATTAGTTTGTTTGTACTTTCCTTTCTTTATTGAAGATAAAATATATTTAATCAATTTTAAGGTATACCAGCAAATTGATAAACTTGAATTTCTTAACCCTCATAAACAATAATTACAAACACATAGGAATGAAACGTGAAGATAAATTAATTAAAGAGATGTTTTTTTTTATAAGCAATTACTTATATTTTCTGAATTTTAAAATTATTCATATAAAAATATAGATAATTTGTTATAAACAAATGTTCGAATTGATAGTACTAATCTGTTTTATCTTCTCTCCGATTGATACGAAAACATAGAAATGCGTTAACAATACTGAATTCAAATACGATCTTAAACAGCCTTCTCATATCGTAGGCTATCACTATACTTGTTCTGATTTCGCAGAAAGAACGTGTTGCTCTCCCAATAATCTCGAGACTATTGCCAAAAAGTATCCTCTCGAAAATCCTTAAATTACTTAACCCATTTCTATTCAGAGTATCGAAGTTCTTTATTGACAGGCAAAGAACCTCATCGAGGTGCAGAGAAATATTGTCTGGTCTATTCTGCTCGATCTGCGATGGGGATATAGTATAATAGCCTTATTAAAAACAAAATATATATTATCATTTTTTAAATAATAATAGGGAATCGGCTCTAAAACGAAAGTGTGTTATAGTCATTGTGCATAAATATACGAATCCTGTAAAAATGATTACTTCATCAGCGAAGCGAATGATAGATTGAGAGTGTGCGCAGAAGATGACCCTGTGTGTTCTAAGCTATCATAAATAATACAAAACCCTGCCCAAGTGTGTCGATCCTTCAACTATGATAGCCAAAACTAGCCATTCGACTTCAGCGAAGGAACCTAATGTTGGGACGGTGTGAGTAGCGCCAAGAGAAAAGGAAGAGCACTGAAGAAAATTATGTATAATTAGAAAACAGACGAGAAGGTTCGAGCTAAAAGATCGAAAAGCAAAGGATGGAGTATCAATCCCTGGTTGTGTGTCAGCCTAATGGTATTGGGACTCGCGTTTTTCGGAATAATTAAATTTATCAAAAGCTCTAAAAGATGATTTAAACAATAAAGGAATATAACAATTACTAATAGGCTAAACGGCCTTTCAGATAAAAAATAGAAGTGTATATAGATTAGAATAAAGATATCCTTTGTCTGTATTTTTAACTTTTTTAATCTGTACACCATAAAACTATTACCAAACCAAGGCAAAATAAATTTTTAAAAATGGAAACAAACTCACCAAATATATTTTAAGGAGGATGCCATTGTCGAGCTGTCCGCTTCAAAGTCCAAGTCCCTGAACATGTTGTCGTATGGGTCTGCAACTGTTCGGTGTGCAATATGCGCAAGAACGAACACTTCATCGTCCCCACTGCCAGTGTCAAATAAATCGTAGGCCAAGAAAATATCACTGTCTATACCTTTGGGAGCCACACCGCAAAACACATGTTCTGCAAGATCTGCGGAATCACGCCATTTTACAGACCCAGAAGTAACCCCGACGGATACGCCATAACTTTAGCATGCCTCGACAGTATGCCTAGGAATGTGGAGAAGAAAGTCTATAACGGACTTGAATGGGAGAAGAGTTATGAAGAGACTAATATTCAATCTCAAAGCAAACCCCAAAGTTGAAATTAAATATCTTAGTTATCTTAATCAATTATTAAAACAAAAGCCAGTCTCTTTATAATATGATAAGCATATTAACAAAAAACGATAGATATCAATGATTAAACAATTTAAAAAAAGGCAAAAAACTATCTGTAATATATTTAAAATTTTTGCTATTGTCATTATACAGATGGGAAATAATCTATAAATTATAAATACATTAATTTTCTATCCTTAATCGTAATGATTCCTGAGTGCCCGATCTGCAATGTAGTGTATAACTTGAACAAACTCATACCGATGGTCCTGCCTTGTGGACATGGTTTATGCCTCTCTTGTATCCAAGGCTATAAGAAGCAGGAGTGTCCAACCTGCAGGTAAACTTACCAGAGATGTAGCAAAAACTTTACAATCATAAACATGCTCGAAAAGTCGACAGCCACCACTAAAAACCATTGCAGCTATTCTGGACTCTTCAAAATATGTGTCGTAGGAGAGTCAGGAGTTGGCAAATCATCGATACTCCGAGCATTCGAGGGAAAGGGATTCGACGAACATATTATGACAACAATCGGACTAGGGTTTCAGTATGTCAACGAACAAGTTAATGGGAGAATGTACAAATGCGAGTTGTGGGACACTGGAGGACAAGAAAAGTTTCGAGCCATTACAACTACCCATTACAAAAGTATACATATTCAAGATATATACATAAAATATAAAATAAAAATTATGAGTTGACAAATAGATTCCGATTTAGTAATCATCGTGTATTCAATGGATGATAGAGCCAGCTTATTAGAAGTGGCGAATTACTGGCTGCCTGAAGTGTCCGAGCAGTCTCCGAAGTCGCGGATATTGCTGGTGGGCAACAAGCTGGACAAACTTTGGGACGTCACCGATGAGTTGATTCAGAAAATTCAAGAAAGTTACGAGCTCACGGAGATAAAGGTTTCCTGCAGGGACGGAACAAATCTAAAGGAAGCTTGGAGAATCATAGTCAAACAGTTGGCACACCTCAGATAGGAAGAGGAGGCAAATGAATAAGGAAATCTAAAGAACTTAGATATTACTCAAAATTATCGGCTCGACGCAAAAAGAAAGAAGTCTTCAGAGCGCTCACAAAAGTGTGAATGCTGAAACTAATCACTATAAGAAGAAATTGATACAATTTGTTTTTAGTTAAATTAATAATATTAACCATACAACTTGCTATGAAATGTTTGTAATCGAAAAGAGAGACCAATCAATTATTTTTTAATATTTCCTTAAGAAATCCTAAAGCAAAAGATATAATTACTTTAAATTTTGAGAATTTTAAATCTTCCAGTTAAAAAGGTTAATATCGGGGGGGGGGGGGGATAATGAATATTAAAACTAAGTGGAATAGTTCGAAAGTTTATCTTAGTTCAGGAATATTATTCTATTCCTAAATAAGAGTCAAGCAATTTATATAATATTATTAACTCCGAAAGGAGTCCAGACATGCCCATATATTATTATTTTATTTTAAAATATTTGAAAATATATTCTCAAAAAGTTTTCGTCAAAACTAATATATTTTCGAGAAAAACCATTAAACATTTAAAATATACATTTTTGTATTGTGAATGATGTTTTTTCTTTCTGTTTCCTTAATTTCATCTTTCTTCCATTTCTATAACATACTTAACATCTCAGATCTTATCTTTTCAAGTTTCCTTTACTTTCGGTGCCAATACTTTACGAAAAGGGTATATCATAACCCGAACTAGATAAGACAGGAGGTTGAGGTAGAATTGTCCGAGAACAAAGTAATGGTATCCAAAAAGTATATATCCAGGATCAACAGGCGAATGGCACAGCGCGAAGTTTAGATTAACATAGCTCAAGCGGCTAACTGTCCCGAGAACCAAGTACTGGTAAATGACAACAGTGCAAAATCCGAACATTTGGTTAATGAGATCCGGAAATTGCACGCCGTATCTGTGCCCAACGATCATCGGACCGATTGGTATAATCAGAAGATGTTCGAGATAATATAGGAATATCTATAATATTTAGTAGAGTAAAATAAAAAAATAGAAATTAAGCAAAATAGTTATATTTCTACCTAAATAGAGTTTTCGAGTCCGTCCAAATGCGGAAATACGACAGCTATCATAGGCCCAAAAAGCCAAGTTTCCCAAATCATGGCTACCTTAAGCGAACGCTCAGACACTTTAGATAGCAGCAGGTAACTCAACATCAAGATGTTCATATGGCAGGGATTAATCATGAATAAGCCTTTCTTGGTCGTGATCTTGTAGTACCCCTGAACTAAATAGGTCAATAGGCAGAGCACCCCTACGGCTTTTTCGATGAATGCCGGCGCAGTGGGATTAAAGTTTTTCACTTTGACATGAGTATGGGCAATTTTGAGCAAGTAGACATTAACGATAATCCAAAGGACGATATTTGCCCAACCGTAGACATAAGGTATTTCTTGAGCACATATTTCTCCTCCATCCTCGATAATGTTGGCCTACAGAATTCCGGAAACAAAATATTAAGAAAAGAATTTGTTCATTTTTTTTTCTTCCTCTTTGCACTTTTTCTATAATATTAGTTGAATTTGCTCGCTTATTTTAAAGATTTAAATTTTTATTAAATATATTTAGTATTTTTAAAAAAATGAAGAGAAATAAAAATAATAACTTTGGAACCCCAAATATATTTACCAAAAATATGAATTACGGAATCACAAAATCAATAGCTAGAAAGGATATATTATTGTTATATTAATAAACAATATCAATTATCATAAAAAAAAATACTTAAATATATCTTCAAGTGTTTTATGGTAAACACTGAAAATTTAAGTTATATCATTTTTGAAAAATTACTCACATTTTTTTACTATCATAATAGTCTTAAATTATGCTAGTAGATGATTATTTACAGCAGTACAGAAAAAATATAACCAAATTTCTCGCAATTTCCCGGACAGAGGATGACCAAACAGTTATCGACCAACTCAATACCAAGTTCGCCTAAATCGAGAAATTGTAACTCTTCATGACCACAACGCTCGGCATTCCCAATAACCATGAAAACGCATCTACTGAATTATCAACGCGACTCCAAAGTTATATAACGAGCATGACACAGAAACTTTAGTCACAGAATCAATAATTAAAAACGAAATTGCAAGAAGTATCTCTACAATTCGCCACTAAGAAGCAAGAAGCAGCAACGTTAAAATCCAGCCTGGACTCAGCTAATAGTGAGATAAAGCAGTTGCAGAACAAAATGAACTTGACTGGCAAGAATATGGAGGAGTTAACCCAGGAGTCTAAAAGGTCTGAACTTAAGTATAAAGACATGAAGCAAGAGCTACTGGTGCTCATGGCTCACAAGTAGAAATTTGAAGATTCTCAAGAAAAGACGAATGAAAAAATTAAAGGATTGGAAATCGAACTATTAGAAAAGTCAAAGAAAATATAGGAACAACGCAAACAAATTGTTACATTAGAGAACAAGCTGACCGAACTGAATACTGTATTGGAAGACAAAGACAGGGCGATTAGAGAATGTGAAAAGCAGTTGGATGATGCCAGACTTGTCACAAATGAGTTAGAATAGAGATACAACAAACTAGAGTCGCGGAGAAACAAGGAAACCAAAGGACTGAACGAGGAAATCAACTCTCTTAACCGCCAACTGCACAGTGTGAAGATCAACAGCGATGCTCAGTATCATGCTTTGGAGCAAGAGAAAAATAAGCTATTGGCTGAGGCGGAAAAAGACAAGCAGGAGATTTTGGCTGCATCTGCAAAAGAATTGGCCGAGCTGAAGGCCGGGCTCGAGAAGCAATTGAAGCAACTGCGAGAGGAGAAATAACTGGATCGGAAGGGACTCATATCGAAGTCCTAGAAGCTCGAGAAAACCCTAATAAGAGACTATGAAGACAAGATAACAGCTTTGACAAAGTAGCATGAAGCTGAAATTGAGTAGAAAACCGAATCCTATAATAGGAAGGTGGAGCAGACTACCAAAATGGAGGAATAGCTTGAGCACGAAATCAGAGTTCTAAAGTCCGAGATTATCACCCTCAAGGATAAGGGGCAGGTGCAGGACGAAAGAATCGTTGGGCTTCTGGAAGTCAAGAATTAGAAATCCGAATAGATTAAGAGATTGTTAGAGAAGATAAGGAATCTCGAATAAAATTTTGCGAAGAATAGTTCTGATCTAAATTCTGATATTTCAGTACTCAAGGGAGAGATGAAGGCATTGAAGGCGAATCTGGAGAAGGACTTCGAATCTAGATAAAGAAAGCTGAAAGACACTATCCGCAGGATGGAGAACGAAAGCAAGCAGGCCTTAACTGTAATTAAGACACGATTGATGGATGAGAAGGAATACGAACTCTCGCTCCAAAAGAACAAGCTGGTCGAGATCCAAAAAGCAGGAGAAGCTCTGTTGCTGAAACTTAAGGAATAGTAAGAGAAATATCTCGTACTTCTATAATAAATCTCGAAACAGAAGGAGGCTCACTAGTTAAAACTCCGATAAACAGCATAACAGTTTTAGGCATTTCAGGCAGCCTTAGTTGAAAAGCACAAGTACCAGGTCGACGCCATATGCTAAAAGAAAGACAAAGAGAGATAATCTTTAATTTCCGAACACGAAGACAGCATCAAGGTCAAGGAAATTGACTTCGCCAATTAACGAACGCAAATCACACTCAAATTACAGGAGGAAAAATCTAATGCACTTGCTAAACAAAAGAATGCATACGACGAAGAAATAGACCTACTCAAAAGAGACAATGCATTGGAACTGAGGCAGAAGGCAATGGAAATTGATCGCAAGGTCAAAATGCTGGAGAAAAAGATAGTCGACTAACAGAACCTCTCACAAAAGATGCAGAAGAAGCTCAACGATGCGCAAGCAGAGGCCAAAAGAAAAATATAAGGGATGACGGAACTGCACTTTCTAGATGAAAAAGAGGTGGAGAAGGCAAAACAACTGGCTGAACAAGCCGAAATCCATAAATAATAGGCAAGGGCTTAATTATAAGCGATTATTAGTCGTCTCGAAGCAGAACTCGTGGAGCTACGCGAAGTATATTTGAAAAAGGAGGAACATCTGGTCGAGAGTTGCAAACACCGGATCAACCAGAATCTTCAGGAGATGAAAGCATTTGCCGACGGACTGCGTAAAGAGATTTGTGAGCTACAGGAGAAGCACAAATATAGTCAGGATCTCCTAAAGAAATAGTATGAAGAGCTACAGTTTCTGTACCAAAAAAGACCCTCCCGACCGTAAGACGTCGAAGCGATCAAGATCATGCACCAAGCGTACTTGGACATCAAAGAGGAGATGAAAAAGGAGAAACAGTTAATCGCAGAATTGAAAAAGCAGTTGATATTCAGGGAGGCAACAGGCAAGATATTTAATTTGAAACAGCTCGAGTCTGCCAATACGATGAGACTTACACACGGTACCTAAGTAGCTTTTTTTAAGAAGAGGCCAAAAGATGATAGCTGAAAGGCATAGTTTTACATTTATTAATATTAATATTCTTTTTTTAAGTTATTATTAACTATTTATTGTTTATTTATAGAGCACATTTGACTTTTTAAAACTTGAACAACCTTAGGATATGAGTCCTTCAAGAATTATGTTTATTCAAGTTTTCATTAGTTTGAAGCAGTAGTTTATGGCAGTAGTTTGTCGCCAATTTGCGAATGAACAGTAGCCGAGTTATCATATGTTATATGCTGTGATTCGCAGCTCTGAAACTCAGTAAGGAAAGATATTGGCTCAAAACGTATTAGTCGTAGAATGTAACTGTATCTTTATATCTATATATTTATTGTAAATCTCCCATAAAAGTATAAAAACAATAAGGGTTCCATTATTATAATAATATTTTTGTTTAATTCATGAGTGATAATAAAAAAATTACCTTGTCGATTGGGGGTACTTTCAGCTCGTTTTCAACCTCGGATATCAACGAAGATGGCGCAGGGATCGGCACCTTTTACAACGAATTCATCAAGTAACGCCTGTTCCAAAATGTAGTGATAACCTCCACTCAACCCAGAGATCGTGAAGAAGGAAAGATAGTCAAGCCATATACAGTAAAATAATAATAATTACATATACCGATATCTAAACCGTATCTTACCACATGATTTGCTCCCCATAGATATACGTTTTATGCGTCAGCACGAAAGACATCGAGTACTCTGTTTAGCGCAGATACAGCTGTTTTCGCACTCTTTATAAAAAACTCCCCAAAAAACTCAATCTCGGAGAATTCTTCCCAAGGAAGAGTCTGTTTAGCAAAGGCACATAATAAGCTGTGGTCGCGCAAAGAAGGGAGACTCTCGCCAGTAAAATAATAAAGTGAATAAATTTCTGTAACCTTATGTATTATAATATTTGTTTTTCATTATTATATTTTGCAAGATAGGATTTCTCAATGGCTTAATTCAAGTTGAAGACAAAACGGATCTCATTGAGTTCTACGAGTTTCTAGACATCAGAAACGTCTATGCTAAACAGAAGATCCTTCTGCCATTCCAGATTGAAGGGGAACGCAGGATGGACGAGGAAGTCATTCTGGAGTTGTTAGTCAGACTTGATCAGGAAAAGACCATTGAGTCCTTAGTAACGACTATAAGGTATAACTATATAATGCATCAATTAATATCTATCTTATTTGTGAGTATTTACTTTTTTTTAGCTAAATCGAACAATAGCTTTTCGAGAACAAAATCAAAGTATCTGGCTAAGTTATTCGTCAACTGTTTCTCGGTTTTAGTAAACGAAAAGGTCTTCTCGAAGTTGGCCTCACAACCAATCAATAATATGCAGCCCTTAAGTGCCTAGAACTCTTAAACAGACTGTTGAGCTTCGAGCAGAATCGGGATGCAGAAGTCTATGCCCGCATTTTCTCCGGATGCCAGATCAAGTATTTTATGCCTATAAACCGTCTTCTCGACTCGACCCAGGTCAAACTCAATTATTTCAAGCTTTTAGAACTGTACTTTAAAAGAAATAGTGAAAGCAATTAAGAAAAAGAGATCAACCTGTTGTTTAGTAAGATGACAGAAGAAAAGAAGGAATACCGGTATTGGCTGAGAGGTCGTGATAAATCGAGCAGGACAGCGGAGTCGTATATGTTGAGGAGTCCTGTATCGCCAGAACGAAGGCCTCACATGCCTGGCTATTTGATGGAGGCGGTTGATTGGGATTACCATCCAATGACTTTGATCTCATAAAATATTGGCAAAAACATCAGAATATAGCAAAGTAATATGAATCTTCTTAAAATTAAATTTGGGATACACTCCCTCAGCGAAGCTAAACTTCGCGAACTATTTTTGGACCAACCCGCATGGAATGTGGCTGCGAGTGATTTTAAAAAGAACCATTACACAGGCACACAATCATATACCATAACATTAGTCCCCGGCATCCCCAAAAGGTTTACATTTTCAGTGGAGACGAAGTAATAAACCGATGGATTTACTATATACAAAAAGCCACCAAATTGTTCTAACGAAAAAAAGTCAATCCAAATATCTGACAACGAATAAAGCTACTATTATTACGAGTTGATAAAGATTTAGTAATAAGACTGTTTGTCGGGAGGGTAGTCACTCGTTGCGTCTAAGAAATGTAAATATAGTGTGACTGTCTGGATGTACTTTTAAAGTGAGTCATGCAGATAATTTTGGAAAACTTAATTATGTGGCCAAACTACTCTGATGTACTCGAGTGTAATGTCTATTGTAGGGAATTAATGATTTTTATCATCGTATTCTTCATATATATTTTCCTACTCCATCATCAAAAAATAATTATATTTTAAAATTAACAGTAGATATTTGATAAAAAGAAAGAAAAATGCAGAATGCATACATTGAATGTCGTAATTGAACAATTTGGTATGTGTTATTTTATTGCGTTGCATTAATTTAATACAAAAAAAATGAAGAAGTCAAATAAAATAAAATCAATGTCTGCATCTTATCATTAAAAAAAAAAAAAAAAACAATAAGGAGTAACCATATATAAAAAAATTGTTTAGAAATAAATTAATTTTGTATTGATAAATCATAAAAAAAAAATGTTCTCCACTTTTAAAGGTCGACCTTTTGGCAACAGTTAAAAATAACAAACTATTGTAAACACCACCCAAAGATAAAAACCATCCATCTAAATTCAAGAGCTCTTCACAGTCCACAAAATAGTCGCCATCGCTTATTAATCGCAATTCGTTTTGCAGATAGGTCCTCTCGAACCATAAATTGAACAAGATAATCTCAAACTCCGCAAAAAAAAATATTAATGCGGATTCTCACATTGTTAAGGCTAAGAGGATGGGTATCTCGATGAGGCTACCTTGCGCAAACTTATTAAGGGAAATCTCTCAAGTCCTCCCTTTGCATATCCCACTTTAAGGAATTTAATGACATTAAAGAGTGGCTATTTAAGTGAGGTTTGGTAAATGGTGATACTCTTAGCGCAGCTGAAACACAAGAAATTTGTAGGGGAGTTTCTGAGAGTCTACGATATCGTTATCAGCGATTTATAGGTGAGAATTTTTACGTACGAGGAAGAAGAACATCGCAGAATATGGGAATCTCAAATGATTGTAAAGATCCTAGCGATGATCGAAAGGAGTCAGGAATAATTTCCCTATTTTGTTAGTTTGCTCAAAATCAATAGAAAATCTTTCGAGAAGCTCCTGAGAGTTATCTCCTATTGCATGTTGGCTGAAGCTTTCAATTTTAATGTAAACGAGTATTATTATGATGCTTTTAACTTATAAGAGGAGTTTTTACCAAAGAAAAAAGTAAAATAATGAATTTTAATGAGAACAGTCAATTTTCCCAATTCCATATCCTTTATGAAACTAAAGTATGACGCCCAATATGGGGTGGATACATATTGCATAGAAACATATATATATTTTTTATAAACGACATCTATATTTAGAGATACAAATAAAAATCTAGATAGTTTAATTTTATTTGCAAATGGGGAAATATAAACTAATAAATCTGCACATAACAAAAAGTAAATTGTAAATTTAAGGAATACAATCAACCCAAACAATCTATTTTAAAAAATACTATAACGATATGTCTGAAACTACGATTCCAGGAAGCATGGGGAGTTTGGACCAGTTCATGGTGATCAGTGGCGAGCACTAGTTTAATAAACACAAAACCTAAACCAAAATACCATATAAATAGGCATACACCTTGCAACCTACGCATAAAAGTAACAATCATGCAAATAATGTTTCAAACATATGATTTCATTCCCCAGAAAAACGATTCAGCATACTCGAACAAGTCATAGCAAGTCAGAAGAGGACAGGAAACCCACTATTAGAAATAGTGAGATCGAGAAGCAAAAGAATCGCCAGTCTTGGCACTAACTATGCTCTCAAAAAGTCAAGAAATATCGAATCATCAGTCTCGAAATCGCTGAATAAAACAGATAACAATTTTTTCGTCAAGAAAGACTATCTTCTAAATAACTAAGGTTTCGAGAAAGACAAGTAAAGATAATTAAGTCTCACATTATATTTTATATTTTTTCCCCTATTGAAACTATCTAGACTTAATAAACAGCATCATCTCTTAAAATCAATCTTGAAGACCAGAGAATATTAAAACAAATATAAAGGCACTGATCTATACGAGGATAGTTACAAACGATTGTACGCAGGGTTTAAAAAAATAGAGGTCTATCCAGTCCTCGAGAGAAAAATTATAGACTTAGAGTCAGAGGAAGAGTTACTCTCCCAATAGTTGAAAAAGGCGGAGAAAAGGAACGAGGTTTATATTAAGTAGCAGAAACTGGCACCTCGACTGAGACTGAGGTTGGAGAACTGCAAGAACTGGGCCAAAAAACATCATAAGCACACATCCTTTTATCAAAGGTAACTGGGTGGCGAGGAGGTCAAAGAAGTTGATAACTCAGTAAATAGAGGGGACATAATCAATGATATAAAGAAATATGTCAGAAACTGAAATACTTTTTTCCTATTATTTATTTGCAAAAATAAAGTTACATAATAACCATATAATATCTTGTTATGATATTTTGATTAAAAATAACAAGAGTTAGATAGATCATGACAATTAAATAAGACAAATAAAGTTTTGATAACTCCCACAAGCCAGCAATCCCGTCGACCCATCGTAGCTCACATCTGATATCGTTAAGTCAAATCCTTCCTCGTTGAGCTTTGTTGTCTCGTTGCCTTTAACAGGCACTCCTAATATAACTTAGATATTTCCAGAAATTACATTCCTGAACAAACATAAACTATGCTCCGGATTCGAGGATGAGTATTGGTTTTTCTTTTTGCGTTTAGTGCTAGCCTCTCGGAGTTCTTCAGTTTTGATGATGTTCACTTGACCAGATGATGAATTACAAAATATTGAATATTCGGGATAGGCGGGGTCGTTGGTTCCGAAATTAAAGTGTTTGAACTCTCGCAAGTTGCGAATCTAAGGAGTTTGGGAAAGTTGGTCAACTGAGTCTATCCTGTCCATAAAGAACAGATTCAGAAGACATACCGAATCACAATTGTCATCTTTGAAAATGGTTAGGATTTTTGATCCTGAGTCCCATATGAAATTATTAATTTTTTTCTATAATAAAGCGAAGTGAAAGAAAAATAAATAAATAAGTACTCTTTTATAATTAAGTTTTACATTAATGATGTCTTCATTATATAGTGGCTCTGGTTCGTCTGAACTCCATATTTTAACATTCCCATCATATGAAGCAGTTGCAAATAATTCGCATTCCGAGGAACTGGCAGGTGAGCTTTTGATGACAGTTACAAATTTGTGGTGTCCGAAAACTCTCATATCAATCAGTTTCCACATATTTAAAGAATGGTTTGAATCGTTTATCACGAGCTAATAAGTAGAGATCGAGCCCTGCATGTCACCTATCCGAAGAGTTGGACTTGTAGGTCCTTGCGCCCATTAGATGCAAGTGAACATTTCTGATGTGGTTTAAATGATATAGGTGGGGATGAGTTCAAGCTTGTGGAGAGCAGGCTTATAGCTTAGCACTTTTGGAAGTTGGTAGATGAATACGCGACCGTCGCCTGCGAGTAAGGCCATTAAATCGTGTTTTATCTCCATCTGAACAATATTGTGGTTGAGGACTAAACGATATGATATGTTGGAATTAACTTTCGGGTCCACAACAAATGAGACATGTGAGATCCCTGAATATTTGACTCCCATTTTGTGAAACTTTGACAGTCTATAAGCTTATACTGTTATTTTTTGAGAGGCTGTTAAATCTTCACAAAATGACCCTTACTCTTAAACGAATATGAGGCAGTTTCGATATATTCTCACGCTCTTAACTGGATTACTCGTGCCCATAATTCTTATGGAATTGTTTTAAGCATCAGTTTTAGCAAATATATACTTTTCTGCAGTCACTATTTTTTATTCCTATGATTTAGCAATGGGCTTTGTAATCCTGATCCTTTCCGGCAGACTCGCCAGTGCAGAACGGAAGGGGCTACTATTTACAGAATTTACAGACAAGTCTTTGGAAAGCATGAGAGTTGGTTGGTATTAGTTTCTGTTAAATTCGCTGTGCTCAAGCAAAACTTGGAATGTTTTGGATGTTTTCTTCTTCCTAATTATATCGTAAGTGTATAGAGTCTTCTTCATCTCATTGACTGTCTGGCAGTGAGCGCATATGCGTTGGTGGATTGGGATCTTCTCTGGACAGCCTTTACAATACTTTAGGCTTCTTTTGAGAAGTTCTCTCTTTTCGGGACCCTCTTATGCTGCTTATTCTGCTTATATTTATAATTACTATGATGAATCCGAAAATCTTATTATATTGTCGTGATCTTGCCGAGGAGATTCGACCACAACTCGACTGGATACCACGTTGCCTTTCTTTGGTTTGTTGAAAAGCTGTTACTACTTGTTTCGTTATTTTTATGCTTTTGATCCGATAACTGTCTTCTTCTTATGTTTTGCATTCTCTTATACCAATTATTTTGTGGGATTAGATTTAGGTTTTCGTATTTTTTTCTCGGATTACTCACTCACTTTTAATGATTTTTATTGCTTCTTATTGGAAGTGGGTTTTCTTTATATGGCCACTATTTTGGCATTTTTTGGTTTCTTCACGTTTTGGGGCGGAGTAATTTTCCTCGGTCTGCCGACGGGTTTTTTGGATATTTTAGATGTTGTTTTCTTTATTTTCTTGGTGATTTTCACTCGCAAAGCCTGGGTTTACTTACGATCTGGCTCCGGTTCTTTCCGTCTTTGATTTTTCTTTTTTAAACTGGTCGTTTTTGTTCCTGTGGTTTTACTTTTTGTAGGCTGACGTCCCATATCTACGTTTATTTTAAATAATGCTTTTTTTTTTTTTTTTAAATATAGATTTGATTGTAGATCTTTTGTATTATTATTAGTTTAGCTTTATCATGCAAACTATTTAGTTAAGTAATTTCAAGATTAAAAAAAATACTCCAAAAGAGGTGAGACGTATGATGAATATTTAATGTTATTTATTCGTTGCAGCATCTCAGCATATCTTATTATGTGCATCGAATTAAGTCTACAAAAATCATTTTCCAAAGGTCAGCGGCGTATTATAAAGAGAATAAGCTGTTGTCTCGCCTTGCCCCACGCTCAGTTTTCCCATTTTCATGGCTTCAGGGGTGACCTTCTTATGAGGATTATCTTTCAAATAAGTATTCACATCGTTCTAGAACCGATCAGCTCCGTCCAACATCGAACTGTACGACACAATCCCTCCATTGATAACATTCGTCCCTTTGCCCTTACTCTCCCTCTCTTTCCTCCTCTCCACAATATTCTTGTGCTCCCCAAATTTGTACCCACACGGGCAGTTCCAGGTCGAAGCGAACTGTTTGCAGCCTGTACAGCTTTTGCAGGCCTTCACTCCTCCTTGATGCACTTGATAGGAATGTTTGCAACTGCATTTAAAATCCTGGGAGCCATACGTGGGTAGATATGCGAAATTGCCACAATGGCAACCCGATTGTTTGCATTTGACTTTATTGTCTTTGGCCTAGAGGAAATCGTGGTTTTTGTAGTAATGGTCGCAGAAGCATTTTGAGGACGGACCAATGACTTTGCATTCGAGCTGTTCAGGATTTTGCCAAGCCGAATAAACTCTGTTTTGTGAGAGTTGTGCGTAATTCTTTTTGTAGTTTTCGAACTCCTTTTCGTCCATGAGTTTGCCTCCGTGGTCTCCGACGAGGTTGCAGTACTCAATGTAGGCGTTGACGTGGAGTGCGGCGTTTTGGGCATTTAGAGCCATATCTTTGTTCTCCATATTCGTTTTAGAAAATGTCAGTATAAATTAGATATTAGTTTTATAAAAAATAAAAGCAAATTCAATATCTAATGAAATTATTTTAAATATTGTTTTTATATAATAAGAATAAAAAAATATATGCATAACTTTTTTCGAATGGATACAGTACGCATTTTCAAAAAACATAAATATTTAGATAAGTTCGGTTTGAAATTGTTGATTATTATCATCCAATCAGTTCCGAAAAATAATTAGCCAGCATTTGAGTCTTCAACACGCTGTTAAAGAACTTATCCTCCTTATTCTTTTTCGCCGTCAGCGCATATTCTTCGATTTTCTCATTCAAGAAAGTGCTCCGATCTCGTCCTTCCGGAATCGGCTGTTTGAGGACCTGCTGCTTGATCATTTGCACTTTCTCTTTGTCTGGGAGTCTCTTCCTGACTTCCATCTACATAAAGGAACGGGTGCAGTCGATGATCTATAAGCTCAGCTATCTTTCTCGGTCGGTATAATAATAATTGTATTAGCTTATTTCTGGTTCGGACTTGAGGAACTTCTTTCCAGCTTTCTTGCAATCAGAAATTTTGTCGAAACAGCCACTCACTTTACTTCGAAGTTTTTCTGGCCTACACAAAAGCAGTTTCTGTTTGGGGTTCATTGATGAAAGACTGATCTTCACCGGAGTCACGGCTATGTAAGTCACTTACGCCGTATCATAGAGTCTATTCGACAGGTCTTTCACGTAGTCAGGCTTTTTTAGCAAGCCATAGACGAAAGGAAAAGGACTGCCAAGCACATTAATATCGTTTAGAACAGTGAAAACAGGGTGGGGGTAAACGAACGGCCTGCAGAGAACGTAAGCGAGCATATAGATCAAGTAGGTCAATATGTGACTGTTTTCGCAGACAATAACGAGCTTTTCCTCAAGTAGGAACAAGGTGAGCAAGTCCACAAAAGTATCCGCAGTGAATAACGACAACACTTGATATGCCCAGTCCTTGATTGGGAGATGAGAAATTTCAGATTTAGAGGTGTTGATGGTGAGGGTCTGGTCGAGGAACTTGAGGGAGTACTGTCGATCAAAACTCACCTTTTGCTTATTGAATTTTCGAATGGATTCTTGGTAGAGCTCGTGTAATCGTGAGAGTTGGAATCTGCTGTCCATTTGCTTAACATCGGAGTAGCGATGTTTGTACAACACGATTCTTTCCACCTTCACGATATTCAATATCGAGAGTAAGATCGACTCGAAAAAAGAAAACAAAGGAAAGAAGGAGGTAATGCAGTAGACTCTTTGGCTCACTCCGAGTTCATGAATATCCTATTTGGGTCTTAGGTCATGGAGACTCGACAAATCTTCATTCGAGGCAACATTGTAGCGAACTATCTCGGAAGCCCTCAAGTTGCTGACACTGAATGCTTGGTCCCAAAGTCCATGCTTTCCTATGTACGTAAAATCTCTTGTACCGACGCAGACACAAAATAGTTTGCGTTCAGGATTCAAAATGTTTAGAAGCATCTCTGTTTCTGGACTAATCTTTTCGAGCTTCTCCTGGTGCCCCATCAAATTAATAATAAATGTGTTTTGAGAGGTGTAGCTCTTAGCCATTATTTATTCTACTCTCCTGAATATTTTGTCCCCAACATATTTTCTCATCACCATTCCCTCGGGAAATACGACTCGAGCTGCGGTTTCCTCCATTTCAGAAGGCTTTTTGACGCTTAAGACAATCTGCCCTTCCAACCCATTATCTTCCTCTTCTGATGATTTTGTGCATATCACTGAGTCTGGAATTCCAAAAACACACAAATTCTAGATAAAGTTGATGTCACTGTGCTATTCTACATTCTCCTCGAACAACAAGCCTTTGAGTTTAGAATTTTCAGAGTTTTTTAGCTTCTCATACTTCTAGTCCAGTAATGTTGAGAATTGTTTCAGATCTCCAGCCAATCGAGACCTTGATTATTTGCTGGATTAATAGCTTTGACTCATTAGCGAAGTAGGTTGTTTGGGCCTCACTACAGACTTGATAGGCATTTCAACCACCTGCTCATCCTGTTCATGTTGGGTTTCCAGACATCGCGTGCAGACATAATTTTTGGGGTTATTATTGTGGCGTCGTTAATGGGTTCTTTGAAGCTTGATGTTTAGTACTTCTATTTCTTTTTCGCGCCGGAGTCGAAGCTTGCGTTAGGCTTAATATAGTTATTTGAAATTTTCGGCTTCTAAAACATATCATAAAATAATTAAATCAATATATTATATCATGTTTTTTCAGAGATGGGCGTTCGCATAATTGAAACGGGGTATTTATTCTACATGTTAAGGAAGGGATACTGGACGATCCAGCGCCATCGTTGGAAAAAACTCGGGATTAAGTAGCATATTCTATTGAGACTCTCTGATGATTATGACGGCTCTACATTATTGGTAAAATAAAGAAACGATTATTGTATCTACATTATCAAGATTTAGATTAGATTAAATCAAACTAATTTTTAAAAAAATTGTATTTTTCTTATATTAAGTACACTGGTCATCGATAAGTCTATTATTTCGATTGAATAAATCAATTAAAAAAATAAATAAAGTGATAATATAAAAATTACAAACAAATATTAATAAAATATATCTACATAATTCATCGTTCTGCCATTACACTAGATTTATCGAGCATATCTTCAGTGGTCAAACCTAACGGAAGAATATTATCCAGAAATTAGACAAAACGAGTACTGTAGATGTCTGGCCTTTGGGCGCTCACGTCCTTGGCTCCGAAAAGAGTCTTCCACCACTGCTCGGATTTCTTTGAAATATTCCAGGCCTGCATATAGTCTATAACCCCAATGTGATAGAACACTCCCGCTTCGTTGGCAGAAGGAAGCCTCTGCAACGAGGTCCAAAAATTAGATTCAGAGGGCAGGAGATCTCTCGTCCATTTTACTTTGACGACAAGAAGGGAGTAATCGATGAGATTTAGATTTTTCAAGAAAAAACTATCCCTTCTGATAGCTTTCCTCAAACTCTTAGCAGATGCTGGACTAATTTTTATTTGACCTTACAGTTTGTTGAAGTCTAAGTCCTTGAGTGTGAATGAGCGAAGTTCCTGATAGCTGTAAATCTTATTCGGTCTGAGAACCATCCGATCGTAACTCGACCCTTTCATATCGTAGACTCTCTCCACATTGATTCGATCGCAGCCAATGATGTTCTTCATGAGGATTATATGGAAGGTGCGCTGAATCTGGGTACCGTGGAAGGTAAACAGACCATATATCTTGGCGAGGAGAGAATTAGGATTGCTTAGATAGTAATCGTGAAAAATCGATAAGTGCTCGGTGAGTAAAGTCAACTCTGCTTCGTTAATGGTCTTAAGGATGAATTTATTATCGTTAGTGAAGAAGAAAAACTCGCCACTCTTTCCACCTGATCCTTGGACTATATTGAACATATTTTAGTAGTTTTGCACAAGGTCAAATGATTTGTAGACTTCCAATAGTCCGTCTTGAACAAGGAGATTTTTAAAGACTTTCGGCGCATAAATAATAAGATCAGCTTGGATGATATGAATGTGAGGACAATTCTTTATTTGAATTCTGTAGTCAACCAAAACACTCGTATTGAAGCGAGTAGTAATGGCTTCGGTATAGTAATTTTCCTTCAGATCTTCAGTATAGGGAATTTTGTCGTAATATTCGACGTGAGCGAGCAATATTCCTAGAATAATCGTACTCACCTGACTGACTCTCAAAGTGTCTAGTGTTGTAAACTCAGTGTTGTGGGAAAGCATTAAGTCTTGGAGTTCTTGTTAATTTATGATATCTTAAACTTCCATAACTGAATCACTCATCTTTCTGCTCGAATCAAGAGGTAATACCTTCTTTTTGGAAAAGAACTTTCTGATTGTTCTTTTTGCTTGTTTGAGATACACCGGATTATTGATTGTGATGTATATGAAGAAAGATATTTAAACAATCTTGAGTATGTTGGAGAGCGTAACTACAACATCCACCCCAGGGTCGGGATTCGTCCTCAGACAATTCTCTATGGCAATCATATTGAAAACTCCACTGATTGTTTAGATCAAGCTAAACCCAAAGATGTAGAAATAATATTTTCTAAACTGTTGATATTTACGAAGCCTCAATCCTTGGGTTTCCGGCATATGTTTTTTAAAGTAGCTGAGACTAAAGTACCCTAGACACATAAAGAAAATTGCAGCTACACAAGTAAGTACTGGCAAAGTGTAGGTATGGATGACGAACTAACAAGTACCAAAGATGTCGAGGCCAATTTGTTGCTCCTAATAGCAGACAAAAGTTGCCACGCCACTAATCAGGTAAAACACGGTGTGCATTAAGATTGACTTGTATTTTTTATCTAAAAAATGTGATAGACATTTAATAATTAAAAATGGATACATTTTATTTTATTGAGCTTATTAAAACAATACATAATAATTTATCAGTTGCTTAACATTATTTTACATAAAAATTCTTAGAAATTTAATAATTTATATAATAATAAACATGTAGGAATTTTGATTACAAAAATGATTAAAAAAACATGAATTGGTTTTGTTATTGAATTAATGTACGCTTAAGGTTGGTCCTTAACGATGTTACGATATAGATGCAAAGATATATAGCGTAAGCATATGCGAGAAACGTGAAAAAGACAGACGCGAATCCATTTATCAGGCAAAAACTTTCAAAAGAACTTGGTTCACTCTCGTATTGCGAATAGATTGTTGTATAAACTAATTTTTTTCATAAAAAGGAATAATTAAATATAACAATATATATTTTAACAAAATGATTTAATTGGAACTTTCTTTACCTGCTGTTGCAAGTAAATGGATATTTAGAACAAACGTCGCCCAAATGATTCCCATAAATATATCACCAGGCCTCGCTTGAAGATGTTTGAAGCGAAAAAATAAAGAAAGAACCCATATTTGAACAAGCGCTATCAGAGGACAAACAGTAAGATATGTATATCGATCAACTGAATGAAGTATCATTATTTTCCTACAATTCTATCAATAAGTCAATAAGTCATAGAGGAAAATATAAAAAAGTATAAGGAATGTACATATCAAATTATATAAATCGAGATTAATCCAATACAAATTATAGCTTAAGATATGAAATGAAAGATGATTATGCGTGTATGCTTTACCAAAGTTCTGTAGGTGTCATACAGTTGTAAGTACTGCACATCAGGGTATGTTAACTATTATAGTCTAAGAACTCAGTACTCTCCACGGTTGCGAGGAGTGTCAAGAGAGATAATATAAAAGTCCACGCCATTTGTTGGATATTCTTTTTTATTATTATTATTTTTTAGTAATTATCATCTAATTACATTTACTTATATTTGGTCGACTGGTATATTATTTTTGTTTGAAGTCGAAATGATTTCGTCATATTCTCATCATAAAATTATAACATTTTAAAGTAAATTGTAAAAGAACAATCCTCTAGGTTTTAAATGTCCAGAGTTAGATGATATTGTAATCGTTATCAAAATTATGAAATGATAAATACGATTTTACGTATGGTTTAGTTATATATATCTAGTGAAAATATATAACTTTACAATATTATTTACAATTTATAATTGTTCGTTAAAAACTTCAATATAGATTTTTAAAACATTATTTATAGGCATTCAGTGGACCTTCGAATCGCCCACCTTATCAGCGAGTTGTCGAATTTATGTTTGAATTCGTTATTGGTTTGATGCTAACTGAAGAAGCATGCCTTGTAGTTTCACTACCGAATTTTCCGAGAGTGTTTTCAGATGCAGTATTTTTTATGAGCATATCTCCATTTTAATTTGAAGTTCATACTTCATTTAGGATAGCCTTTGTAAGATAGATCGTTAGCCGAGAGTCTACCCATTTTCTTTGTTTGATTAATATTTTCCACTTATTTCAGTCATAATACCTAAGAAAAGATGTTATTAAGAGTTTTTAAAAAATGAATTTAATGGTTTTTAAAAATAATTAATGTTTGATGTTAAATATTTGAACACATAGCTGTTAAAATATTTATCTAAATTGAAATAACATAATGTTCACCAAAATGCAGAGATAATAATACATACTTTCATTTAGTCGTCATAAAAATTAACTCTTGCTATTATTAATTTTTTGTCATCAGAATTAGATTGTTGTCTAATTAAATCCAATAGTGTATTTTTCAATAGAAATGTATTAGTATTAATTTTTAAAAAACAAAATGTTTATTTAATTTCAAAAAGCAAAAGCAAAAAACTACTTTAATTTAATGTAAACAATAATATAGGCATATGAACAACAGTATTTTATTTATTCATAACACAATATATAGATATATAATTATACTTTATAATAAAAAAATATGGGTTGCAGTACTTCTAAAAACAATTAAGGCACAAAGCGACTCAATGGTCTCAAGTCCACTTCCAACCAGAAAAGTATTTTAAACACATTCAACCATTAACCATTGTCTGTTCTGTTAATGTATAATTATTCTCAGAAAAGGAGGAAATTAAGGCAGTATTTCTTGGGGACGCTGGTGTAGGAAAATCATCGATCGCCTACCAATATTTCAACAATATGTTTAAAGATGTTTATGAAGTCACCATCGGTGGGGTGTACTTTAGAAAAGATATAGCGCTACGCAGCGGCAACCAGCTATCATTACACCTTTGGGACACTGGAGGATAATAACGATACCGGGCTATGGCACCCCTATATTACCGTGACGCCAGTATCGCCATCTTAGTCTACGACGTGTCTGACGAGAAAAGCTTTCAATCTCTTGATTATTGGCTGAAGGAGTTGGAAGAAAAACGTTAGAAGGAAGGAATGATTATAGTGGCGGTCGGGAATAAATGCGATCTTGTAAACCGAGTCATTTCGAAGGAACAAGCGTAAAAATGGGCGAGGGAAGCAAGTATCTAGTATTTTGAGACTTCGGCCAAAACAGCATTAGGCGTCAAAGAGTTATTTGAGAGAGTCTCTGAAGAGTATGCCCGTAAGAAAGGAATATGACTGATGATCAATAATAAAAGCATATTTTTTACATATCAACAGTTAAGTATTAAAAATCCTCATGAAATGATTATTTCCATAGACGCTTGTTAATTCTGTTTATATTGCGTTAGTATTTCATTTAAGATATGTAATATTCAAATTCTCTATGTTTTCAAAAAAGTAAAATGGGTGTGAATTGATAAACATAAAATTCTCAATTTGAGAAGTCGAATATCTGAGTGTGATCACATGATGATATGATTTCCACCACCAAACCCTCCAGGAGGTTATTGCTCTTCATCATCATCCCTCCTATAGAGGGAACTAAACGGGAACTTCGGTAGTTCTAGTTTTTTAGGCTTTCGAGATGCCTCCACCAGATACTGCATGTCCTGCTTCTAGATTTAGGCAGCAAGTTTCTCTGCAAGTATAAAGGGAGTAGTGAAGAGTTTATCAGTGGCCAGTTTCTAGATATGTTGTTTGGATTGGTAAAAAAGTAGATACGGGGTGTCATCCGTCGAACCTCCCAGGAAGTCGACTACCGCCTCGAGGGATGCAAAACTTGTGAGGTTCGAATCATCAAAACAGATCCATCCAGGGTCCGAACTACTCATTTTTTATCGACAGAATGAGTAATAATGGCCAGACTCCGCGGATAATCCCCTGTGAACCACCACCCCATAAAGAACATATCCTTTTTCGATTTCCATGCCTCCTGATTGTTAGGTAATTAAAACTTATTCCGCAAGTTCGACTTTGAAGTTCAATTTAGTTCGTTTTTTCAAAGCCACATCGTAAGCAAATCTGTTGAGACTGAATATTATGTAAGGAGGAAGTTTGGCCAAAGAATGAAGCTTCATAGATTTTTCAGAGACAGTGTTGCAGGATTCACAATGCAGTCCTTCGATTTCTTCTCCCTTGCCTTGTTGGTGCAACATCCTCTCAACAACCTGTGGTTCCGGATTTCCGAGATCTGCCGACAACATGATATCCACGAATTTCTCGACCCTTTCTCTTTTGGTCTGGCAGTTTCCGCAGATGATAGTCGACCTCGAGTCCCCTTCAAAGGGTATGCTGATTCCAGCTTCCTACAGGCTTGAGAGGAAGATCCTGCCAAATTAAGCACTGTCGTGTTGAAAGGAGTTTCGAAACTCTATAGAAAGTACATTTTTAAGGAAACCTGGATGGATATAAGGGCGTTTAGATTTGCTTAACAAAGCGAAGAG
Organism: Limnephilus marmoratus; assembly: GCA_917880885.1. Classification (NCBI taxonomy): domain Eukaryota; kingdom Metazoa; phylum Arthropoda; class Insecta; order Trichoptera; family Limnephilidae; genus Limnephilus; species Limnephilus marmoratus. The sequence continues at coordinate 26,959 of CAKJUN010000032.1, forward strand.
TTTTTGCAGTTCATTGACTGGGGCCATGCGAGCACGCACCACTTGTAATTATTTCTTCTTTTCTTCGAGGGTATTGAGATTCTGTTTTAGTACCAGGTCTCTCTCGAGATTTTTGATGGTCAGATCAAGCAGCCGAAGTCGAAATTCCTGAGTCATATAAAGAGCCTGCAAAAAACTATTCATATAGCATGCTGATAGTTTTTGGGGAAAATAATAATACTTATAAAATATGTTTCAATTAGATAGAAGTATAGAAATATATTTTAGAAATTTAGATTAAAAAAAAGGGGT
>CAKJUN010000033.1:0-17499 GCA_917880885.1 Limnephilus marmoratus
TCTAGTATTTTGTAAAAGAATGCATCCATGAATTAAAATTATACAAATTCCTTAGTATTTTGTAAAGAATGCATCCATGAATTAAAATTATACAAATTCAAACTATGATTTTTTTATGATAAATTATCCTTATATGTATTTTGATATTTATTTAACCTTTTAAAATAGATATAGAATATACATTAAATGTAAAGGCATATATATCAGAGTAAATACATTAAATATCTCAATAACAACCTGATTAAAACAAAAGAAAATTATTCGTAGAAAGGATACATACAAATTCTTGAAAATCAATCCACTTGTTCCATCTTGTTCACAGCAGCCTCTCCAGAAGCAGGTGCTGATTCTTCGAGTGGGGGGAGTTCCTCCTCTATCTTGTCATCATCAATCGAGAGGCCGAGCTTGATCATCCTATAAATTCTAGAAGCGAAGGAAGTGGGTTCATCCAGCGAGAAGCCAGAAGCCAGCAACGAAGTATCGAAGAGCAGCCAGATCAGGTCTTTAACTGTCTTATCGGATTTGTCTTTGTCAGCTTTGTTCCTGAGTTCCACAATGATTGGATGGTCAGGGTTGATCTCCATCGTCTTCTTTGAAACCATGTAGTTCGACATTGATGAATCTCTGTAATATAATATGAAAGTAAATAATTAGATGAATATTTTCGATCAATAGTTACCTGAGTGCTTGGGCCTTCATGATTCGTTCCATGTTGGCAGACCACCCATATTCGCCAGTCAGAAGAATGCAGGGTGAGTCAGCTAGTCTGTGCCCCACTAGAACTTTCTCCACCTTGTCGCCAAGGATCTCCTTAAACAGTTTGCAAAGTCCCTCAAAGGAAGCCTTCTGTTCTTCGGCTTTCTTCTTCTCTTCCTCGCTCTGTTCAATGTCCAAGCCTTCTTTAGAACAGTTCTTGAGCTTCTTGCCGTCGAACTCTTTGAGTTGTTGGATCACGTACTCATCGATGGGATCGATCATGTAGATCACTTCATAACCCTTCTTTTTAAGGGTTTCGACGAAGGGTGAAGTAGCAACTGCAGCCTTGGACTCACCAGTGATGAAATAGATGTCTTTTTGACCTTACTTCATCCTGGCTACGTAGTCCTTGAGACTAACCTGGTCTTCTCCTGACTTAGAGGTGTAGAACCTAAGGAACTCACTGAGCTTGGCTCGGTTGGCACTATCTTCGTGGATTCCAAGTTTTATGTTCTTTCCGAACTGTTCAAAGAACTTCTTGTAGTCCTCGGCATTTTCGGAGATCTCCTGGAAGAGTTCAAGACATTTTTTAATAATATTCTTCTTAATGACCTTAAGGATCTTATTGTGTTGGAGGTGCTCTCGAGAGATATTGAGAGGCAAGTCTTCAGAGTCAACCACACCACGGACAAAACCAAGATATTCTGGGATCAAGTCTTCGCAGTCGTCCATGATAAAGACCCTTCGCACATAGAGCTTGATGTTATTCTTCTTTTTCTTGGTTTCAAATATGTCAAATGGTGCGCGTTTGGGGACGTAGATTATGGCTCTGAACTCGAGTCCTCCTTCCACAGAGAATTGTTTGACTGCCAGATGATCTTCCCAGTCATTGGTCAGTGTTTTATAGAAGTTGCTGTGCTCTTCCTTTGTCACCTCCTCGGGCTTCTTCATCCAGATTGGCTTGGTCTTGTTCAGCTCTTCGAGCTCAGTTGTGACTTCCTTGATCTTCTTCTTTTTCTTGTCGGTTTTTTCTTCAGTAATTTAGGCACCTTCTTCTTTCTTCTTTTCTCCTTCGTCCTCGTCGTCACTGATCTCCTTCTCGGTGGTCTTCTCGACTTGCAGCTGGATGGGGAACGAGATAAACTCCGAGTGCTTCTTCACCAAATCCTTGAGTCTTTTCTCTTCGAGGAACTCTAGGTTGTCAGGCTTGAGGTAGAGAACAATTTTACAACCTCTGGTCAGCTTGGGACCATCATCTTCAACGACTGAGAACGTTCCTCCTGCAGTGGATTCCCATCTGTATTGATGGCCGTCCTCAGGTGATTTGGACGAGACCACCACCTTGTCGGCAACCAGGAAGGCAGAGTAGAAACCGACTCCGAACTGGCCAATCATAGAGATATCGGCTCCTTGTGAGAGTGCCTCCATAAAAGCTTTGGTTCCTGATTTGGCAATAGTTCCCAAATTTGTGATCAGCTCCTGCTTAGTCATGCCGATACCGGTGTCGATCAAGGTGAGAGTGTTGGCTGCCTTGTCGGGAATAATCGTGATCTGGAACCGAGGTTCGCCAGCAAGAAGTTCAGGGTCAGTCAAAGACTTGTATCGGATCTTGTCTAAGGCATCAGAAGCGTTGGAGATGAGTTCCCTGAGGAAGATTTCCTTGTTGGAGTAGAAAGTGTTGATGATGAGGCCCATTAACTGCTGGATGTCTGCATTGAAAGCGAAGTGCTCCATTGATTGTGGTGGCTGTTCTGTAGTCATTACTATATTATATTTTGTTTTTTAAGTAATTAAATTTGGTAAAAAAAAACTATTATTATATTTTTTCGAATAATTTGCGTGGTAATTTATAAAGCCAATATTAATTTCGTTCTAAAATATTCTTCTATTGGAAGATGATGATTGTTCCTAATTGAAACCCCAACAACGCATTGCTTCTTTCGTTAATCATGAATGGGATTAGCATATAGCAAGAATGCTCATTATTTTTTCAAAAATAAGCAATATTTGCTGATTTTACACATATATACAATAGAATTAAATGGAAAAGAAACAATTATAAATAAAATCATTAAATAATATTTTTGAGTCGATATAAAAGTTTTGCTAAGATAAATGATATATGATATTGTTATAGAGAATATATATGTATCTGATGTAAGATTCTATAATAACAAGAAAACAGATCCCATATATTTTAATAATTAATCATTAACCAGTAATTAAGTTCTTATATCTTCGTAAAAACCATTAATGCATGTATTTCATTAATGAAATAAGTATCAATCAGTAAAAAAGAAACTAATTAAAAAAACTAAAAATCCCATTGTTAAATTATTGATGTTATTAAGTTTAAAAAAACAAAACTGGAAACATTATTCTCAACTTAACAAACTAGTACTTAACATATAAATATTAGATATTTAGTAAAAATAAGAGAGAGATATGATATCAAATAATTCCCAAATTATAGCACCGACCATTGGCAATACTCCTGAATTCGAAACCAAAGTGTACTATGCCAAAGAAGGCTACTTCGAAACAAAGTCTGGCAATCTAATCAGTAAACGCTGCCTCATCAAAGGCTCCGACCATATCCAGATATCGGGACGAACCATCATACAAGACAAAATCATCGTTCGCGGAGACTTGGCGATCATTGCGTTGGGGAAGTACGTGACTCTGCTCTAAGGAGTCATCCTCAAGCCCTCGTACAAGAAGCATAATGGCAAAATCAAATACATCCAGATGGAGATCGGTGATTTCGTTTTCGTTGAAAAGAATACGATAATATCTGCGTCGAAGATCGGAAGTTACACTCGTATCGGCAAGGACTGCATCATCGGTCATCGGGTCGTGATTGCAGAGAATGTCATCATAGCGGATGGGACTATTATACCCCCTGACTCTGTTATCCCCGCTTATAGTATCTATGGAGGAAAGCCAAGTAAAAAATATCAAACCAGAGTCATTTTTTTATTTTGTCTTGTGATTAATTTAAATATTTAATATCTATAGGCTTATACCTTGGTTAATTGCCGTAATGTTCGAATCTGATCCAGAAGGATTTATGCATGAACTATTATAATAATTATACGCGAAAAGAGCCTCAGAATCCAAGCAGCACTGTATCCTCTACGATTCAATCAACAACACAACCTCCAACTACCCCAAAAGAGACGCCGTAAAATAAATGATTAGAAAAAACTTGCAACAAAAAACCAGAACTTTTTTCCTGTAATATAAAAAATAAGTTCAAATTTTCATCTCAAAACATTGAATTTTAGATTGAAATTGAATTATTTATATTTTTCATTATTTTTAAATTATATTACATCATATTTTGATATATTTTACTCGAAATTAACAAAAATTTGAGATTGTTACTATACATACACAATAAAAATTCTATTTTATACATATATCTTTCGATAATATTTATCCTATGCTTTCACTGTGGGGGTTTCTTCAACTATCAGGGTATAATAATAGTTTATTATTGTATTTTGATTGAATCATAGTCTTCTTAATAAATAAATTTAAGAGATAGAAATACCTTACAAGTATTCAGCCAAAATATATATCTACTTAAATATACATTATTTAAAATATAATTATCTTTATATGGCTATTCTCTTTTTTTATGTTTTTTTATCTATTTGCTCTCAAACTATATTTAAATATTTTCCCAATATTTAAGCAATTTAAATTTCACTCAATAATCTTCATAATAAATGAAATACTATAAACTTATAAAATCTCTAAAAACTATATCCCCAACTATTATAAAAACACAAAAACATGCTTCAATAATCAACCAACACTGCTGACCAACCTGAGCCACGTGCTCCGGAAAGCCAGGTCATCACCTATGAGGCTCCTTGGATCATCTATGCACTGGGGTTCTCCACCAGGGCAGACTACCCCTTCAGGCTCGGCATCGGATCCTTCCTCGAGCAGTCTCGCAACTAAATATAGATTATCCAGCTCAATCTCGATACTCAGATGTTCGAATCGAAGGTTAAATTTGAGCATAACCATCCTCCTACTAGGTTGATTTGGAAACCTGAAAAGGTACAAAATAATATATCATATCATAACTATTTATCCATATACATAAATATTTTATATACATTACTAATTGTTGTCTTTTTTGTAAATTCAGGAAAGCAATGGATGCGATCTCTTGGCAACTTCAGGCGAGAACTTGAAGATCTGGGAAGTCAGAAATAACAACGAAGTGGTTCTCAAGTCCGATCTAATCAATCAGAACGAATTTTCTGCACCTCTGACATCGTTCGACTGGAATCCCAGCAGCCATAACTACATCGGCACCTGTTCTATCGACACCACCTGCACGATCTGGGACATCGAGAAAGAAACCGTTTATACCCAGCTCATTGCCCACGACAAATAGGTCTACGATATCCATTTCTCCAAAGACAAAGACATCTTCGCTTCAGGCGGGGCCGACGGCAGTGTCAGACAGTTCGACCTTAGAAATTTGTAACATTCGACTGTCTTGTACGAAACTGAGGGATGTCCATACTGAAGCTAAGTTGGAATAGAAATGATTCAAACTATTTAGCTATCATCGAGATGGATCAACATTATATCACTCTTCTTGATGTCAGGTATATCTCCCAAAGATTTTATCAAATATATAACCACGATTTTATTATCAATATCTAAGAAAGCCTTTGGTTCCAATGGGCAAACTCAAAAATCATAAGGATTGTGTAAATGCCATCGCCTGGGCACCTCAGTCCGCTTCTCACCTCTGCTCCGTGGGAGACGATAACCATGCATTTATTTGGGACTTGCGAGAGTTTAAATAATAGAATTATTACCCTTTCCTGTAGTACAAGGCTGAGTTTTAGATTAGCAACCTCACTTGGTCGTTGCTTCAGACAGAGTGGCTGTCTATTTGTTACCGATAGAGTGTCCAGATTCTCAGATTATGATATAGTAGTATATGTCTTTTAAAATTACTATATATATCTATATGTATTCGATATTTGTATTCTTTCTGTTTTCAGATGATTTTGAAAATAGAATTATTTTTATTTTAGTAAAATAATAAAGAAATAAAGAAATAAAGAAATAAAGAAATAAAGAAATAAAGAAATAAATAAAATATTAAGTCGAAAGTATATTTTTTTTACATTTGACATAAAAAATTACAATGAATATTATTGTTATTATTATTTTCAGATTCAAAAACTGTATTCCTCCCAACATCCGAATTGTATTTTTATTGCACTGTACTCCAGTGCTCTATAGAATAGTTTGATGGTACTTAGAAATTATCTCCAATATAAACCTTTCTCTGAATCCAAATGGGGTGGTAATGCTGCTTCGTGTTGTACCAGAGCATGTCCTCGTAGTAACCCGGATACTTGTTGTACAAGAGCGTCTTGTGGTTATCATCCTAAATAGTAGATATTAAACATTTGTTTGTTATTAGCTTTCGAGTTATCAGCCTCACTCCGAAACTGTAGTCTTTTTATTCGAAATGAAATTCGCTTTTATCTAACTATTCCGCCATGTTAATGCTTATTAGTGGTTTGGTGGCATCATGAAAGACTTCCGACAGATAGAGTCTAAATCCAATTGCGAATCTTCTCGGACCAGTGATATCTATACCGTCAAGACCGTAAAAAGTTCTGCTGATGCCCGTAACAACCAATTTGATGGTATTTAGCAGGATGGGGTGCCCAGCGACTGTGCAGAACCAGGCAGCGTTTAATGCGGTACCTTAAGCGTCGGGGGTGGAGACGAAGACATCGGAAGGTTTTAAAATTTAACGATAGTGGCTGAGAAATACGAATCCAGTATCCATATAGCACCCACCAAAGGTATACAGGATAATGTATCGAAAAATATCTGCCTTGTAGGCATTCGGCTACACCCTGTCGTAACACTGCAGAAGAATCGGATCGTAATATTTTTTGATGAAGTCCCTCCGTTCAGAAGAATTGAAATATCGGTAATGGTACTAGGGGTTATTCTAAAGTATTGTTTCCATCGCGTATCGCATATTCTGGGGAATTGTGTCCTCCTCGTTCGTCTGGAAAATGTTGAAGGGAATATTTTGTTATGGGCCTTGCATGCGGGCTGGTACGTTTTTGAATGCTGGTGCGTATTTCTGCTATTATTTGGGGACGACTTTGAATTTGAAGTCTGGGTTGAAGTTTTTTTAAAAAGGGCAAACGAATTCCACATAAGGATTGTCGTGATATTCGAAGATATAAAGGGCAAAGATATAAAACACCCAAAACTTTAAGAGTAGCATTTGAGTATTTGAGTATTCGAGTATTTGACTATTTTTTTTATTTTTTTTATTCAATTTTTGGTGAGATTAGATTTATTTAAAAGTTTTGAGTAAGAAAGAACGATAAAGAAAAACCTAATAAATATGTATTTTATTTTTATATATGTGTGCATTAAAATATTTATACATTTGTAGATTTTATTTATAGATTATTATTGTTATTATATTAAAAAAAAAAACAACAACATAATTTTCTATAAATATTTCAAATTAAACATTAAATAAACCTAAAAAATACATATTGTAAAGAATCGCCTCTCCAATAAATTTAATTATTATAATATATGTATTTCAAAGAAAAATCAATATCAATACACTGAAAATAATTCTTCACATTTGCTGTTAATATGTAGAGATAAAAACTTAACAAAAGTCAATAAATATTAATAATATAAAAAATAAATAACAATAACAATAATATAATGCAACAAATAATATAATGCATTTTTCAAGATTAATATATAAGCTAAAACCTATTATTCTTCGTCATGCTACTCTTCCAGGCTACTTTCTTGTTCGTAGTGGCGAAGGGGTCCAGGCAGATCCGCAGAGAATTCTACAACATTTCCGGAATTATACGGCTCAGCAGCGAGGAACTCAACTACAAACACGGGTTGGTGTTCACCTCAATCAGCCAGGGCTTCAAATCTTAGTCGATCATGTAGTCCAGCCCGTAGATCTCGAAAGAGTCTTCGCCTCTGTCGGCCCCCAGCTTGCCTTCACTCGCCAGCAACACATCCCTGCAGATCATCTTCATCGTGGGAAGGACAGCTGTGTAAAAGTTGGAGGCTCCATGGGACGTCTGCACAATATATTTATCGAGGTCTTGATAGCTCAGTTTGTTTCCAGGCTCGTACTTTCCATAGTTTTCCCCGTATTTCTGAATTGCGTCGTTGGTCAGGTGGATCATCTTATCCATCTTTTTGAAACTAAACGGCTCGGAAGCAGTTCGGATGTAGCCCTATTCAAACCAGTATCCTTTCATCGCCTTGTTGGATAAAACAACGAGCATGTAGCAGCGCATGTCGAATTTACGATCACAGTAGAGGTAGGGTCTGATGTACTGTTGAATAATGTGGGTATGCTTAGTTTTGAGGCTTCCGATGTGTTCAGCCACGTTCTCAGTGCCTTTGTGAACACTGATCCCGTTACCTCTGTTGGTGTTTTCGCCTGGCTTGACCACCCACATCGACAACTTCTTGGGTTGTGCATCTGCGAACTCTTTGAATTTTGAGAATTCTTCGTCCTCAAGACCACTTACATGAAAGGTGACGGGTATGGTATCGAAAGGGTTTACCTTTTTAACTTCAACGTAATATTTATGCAAGTTTTTAAAAAGAGTTTTCTTGTTGGTTATGTGATGGTTATCAGCGATGTGGTTGGTGATTTGCAACTTACGAGGATCATGTAAAACTTTCTCCTGCTCGTTGTAAGTTTTTATCAGCTTCATGACATCCGACGAGGTCACTTCCTCGACTGGTTTTATGAAGAATAGCTTCAAAGAATTTCTACAAGATCCCAGCATCGAAAACAACATGCTTTTGGTTAAGAATATTTTACTATTATTTATTGCATCTTCCGTTAGTGGGGCTCTCTACTGGGCACAGACAGCCAAAGACTTTTGCCGAAATTATGTCCAGACTAGATTATTATTAATTTCTTCCTCGCACGACCCCACTACGTTCCACCACTGTCGACCTTTGATGGTTTGTTTCACGAGTACGCTGTTGTTTCCTTTCTCAACTACTCCTCGGTAACTACCCGTCTCGCCTCCTTGCTGCTATACGGCCAGTCCGAAACCTGCTAAAACCATTTTGTTAATTATCCGATATACCTCGTCGTTATCGACTTCGAGGGGTTTTGGGGGTCGGCTGGCTGCTCGTTTCGGGGCTGATATCCTCACCTCAACCATATGTTTTGTGCTCCATCTCTTATTGTGTTTGGCAGGAACTCCTCCATCCTTCTCGAGACTGGAAATCATGCTCTGCTCGACGACTGGGTCGCACATTTTCATGCTCCGGATATTGAGGAGCCCTTCATTGGCCTGGGCCGTGAACCTTAAATCTCTGCTTGCGTGCTCGTCTTCCTTGTTGCTGTTGGCCCGCGTGTTCCTGAGAGATTCGGTTGCGTAAATAGAAGAAGGCACGGTGGTCATTTTGGAAGTGGCTGCTGTCGCTAGGAGTAATGGGGACTTCTTGCTGGTGACGACAAGTTCTTCTTGTTCGCTTTAAGCTTTAGCGATGTTCGGAAATTTCAAATAACCTGAGTTCTGAGTGCGACTCTATTAGGTGTTTTGCTTAATCATCATTTTTTTTATATATGTTAAGGAGTTATTTTTTTTTAAGAAATTCGTAACTATATAAAAATATACATATGTCAAAGATTTCTCATTTTTTCACTATATAAATCTTATGTTTTGATTTTAAGTAGGTCTGTAAAAATTGTTAGAAAATATTTGGTTTAAAAAATTTTAAGTGGAATTGCTTTGAAAAGCAAAAAAAAAGTCAATCATGAGACACTCTCTTATGACAAAATGAAATGATTTCTGGGTGTATGATTTTTTTAGCACATGCTATAATAGCTACAAAAGCTGGCATATTATTTAATTAAAAAAATCATATTTTGAATGATTAAATTAATATTATTGTGTCTAACTGAGCTGGATAGGGAAATGTGAGTTTTGGGCGATTGCGGGAAATCAAAAATAACAAATTGTATTGTATTGTATTTTGTTATTGTATATGAAATTAATAAAAAACAATAATTACAAACATCGGATGCTAAGATTATTGCTAGAAATCTCAAATAAAAAAAAAAACATAAACAAAAATAATAACATATTATAAAAGTATAAAAATCAGAAGAAAGAAACTACTATATTTTAGCAAATATATAAAAAAAACACAACAACAACTCTATCAAATATATATTTATAAATAAATACAAAACTAATAATTTTAACAACAAAAGGAAATGGAACCATTACCGTAAACCAATGTGCCTCAACCTCAACCTCAGCCGTAAAGCCAAAGCCATCATCTGAAACTTTACTGCGTTGGATCAGCAGAAATCAACCAATTCTACATCCCCTTCGCTGAAGGAACAAAGATCAGAAGGGCAGTCACTCGCAAACCAGTATGTATCTCCGATATCGAGGAATTCACGTTCATCGACAACCCTGATAAACCCGAAGAGAGAGTAACCATCATCGCCAATCCGATTTTTAAGGAAAGCCTGCTGTCCATAGCATGTGGAGGGACTCACACCATAGTGCTAACAGCCAACGGAAAAGCCTTCAGTTGGGGATCCAATGACGATGGAGCCTTGGGCAGAGACGGCGAGGAGACAGTGCCTCTCCAGGTGCATTTCAACAGCGACAACGTCAAAGATATCCGAGTGGATCAAATAAGCGCGGGTGATTCTCATAGCATGTTCCTGAATTCAAACAACAGTCTGTTATTTTTCTGTGGGGCCTACAAAGGCATAGTCAAAGGGTTTTTGAACTAAAAAATTTAGAAGCCCACAAGAGTAAAGCCCGAGGAACTTGGCTGGAAAGCCACACATAAAGACATCAAAAAGATAGCTTCCGGAGTGAACCACTCTCTTTTGCTGATCGACGACCATGTCTGCATCCGAGGAGACTCAGAGTACTTCATTTCGGGAAGGAAAACTTCCACTCGAAGGAAACAACAAGAGCAAGGAATAGAACGCGTCGCTAATAAGTTCCAAGATATGGGGTTAAAAGGAGTAGTCGATATCTGGACTGGCAGCATGCACAGTTTTGCTAAGGTCGTCCAAAAGAGAAAGAACGATACAACTACACATTACTACGCATGGGGAAATAATGGAAACGGGCAGCTAGGGGTCGGACACATTACTCATGTTGTTTACCCTGAAGAGATTGTTGACTTCCAGAATAAATAAATTAAAAAGATTGTCGGAGGAGAGATGCACTCAATATTCCTGACTGAATCGGGTGAGGTGTATGCTTGTGGGAAAAATGACGATGGACAGTTAGGGCTGGGGGAAGATGCTGGAAAGGGCGAGGAGGAGAGCGAGTCGAAATGTATCGACAGACCTAAGAAGGTCGAGTTGCAAGACGTCACTGACATCGGCTCTGGACTGCACTTCTCATTTGCAATCACAGGGGAGAAAGACGGAAACAACCTTTACTCCTGGGGACTCGGGACCAACCAAGTGCTCATCACAGGCACTGAGGACGAGAGGTTCGAGCCGTATAAAGTTTCGAAGAATATATTAAATCACTAGTAAGTCACTCAGATCACTGCAGGAGCACAGCATACCGTATTTCTGACCAAATCATCAGGGGCCGGACATGTTGCCTTGTCTGACAGAACCAAATTGCAAGAGTAAAACAAAATATCATAACATAACAATTTCTATTATTTTTATTAATATTATTGTAAAATTATAGAAAATATATAATTCAAAAAGGCAAACTCTATGGGAAGATACATTGAGTGAAATATCGTTAATGATTTATGGTACTGCATCTTAGTTATCAATGTATATATATGACTATTTATCATAAACAATATTTCTATGTCTAATAAACTTATTTTTTTTTTAATAAAAAACATCTTTTACAATAATATTTCTTTAAATGTATCAAATAAAATGTGTATATAAGTTTTTTTTTTAATATTTCTCTTATTCAAAAAAACCATACAAATAAAAAAGGGAAAATCAGTTTAAGACACAGCTCTCATAAGTTGGAATCATATACTTTATATTGATGAATGCATCTTCACCTCCAGTCTGCTCGAATAACTCCAGAGTCTCGGTTATCAGATCTCCGAGGTTCATTCTTTTTCGCTGACTGTACTCAATCTTGTCTCCTGTGTTAGCATTGCTGTTTCGGAACAAGTTGAACACTGGCAGAATCTGCCGATAGTAAGGCACCAATGCTTCTCCAATCATTTCCCCGCTCAGCACCAGCTTCTGCAGCACCTTCAGTATGATTGCGATTATATCGGGATCACGTGTGTTCAATGCAGCTATGAATGAAAAAACATACATTAATAAATATTTTAAAAAATGTGGATACTTTTGACGGGAATAATGAGTTGAGGGATAACTGGCAATATTTTGGTTCCACCTTTTTCGAGTAAATCATTTGTTCCCAGAATCGAAAAATATCGATAAGGGTCAACCTTCTCTCGCAAACCTTCGAAAAATATGGGAAGGTAATGATGGTAGTCGAGTGTCTCAGGGGAGAGTTTCCAGATCAGCTTGGGCACAGTGCTTTGGTGATCCACTTTAATTGGGAGGTCTCCTCGATCGTAGTATCTTCTGAACTCAGAAGCAGGTACATCCCGTTTTTGGAAGGCTCCACATTTTGGGACAGGGGCTTGGAGTTCTGGTTTTTTGCTGAGGGTGGAGGAAGTCATTCCTCCGTTGCCTCTGGTGCGTTCGTATTTATTCGCACTGAGGCCGGACTGGGTCTTCTAATGGTCGGGTTCGATGCTTCGGGACTCTAGTTTTTGCTTGGGAATATATTATTTTGGGAAGTCTCCGAATGGGCTGTGGGGATTTCTAGGGGCATGCTCGTTCTTCCACGGTTTATAGTGGACATTTTAGTTTTTCAGCAGAATACCCTTGAGATGATCCTGGGCTATAGAACATTATAAATAGTAAAGTTTTTCGATGTGTTGATAAAATTGAGGAAAATGTTTGTATTTTTTACAGATGACTTGTGTCGCTATGTTATCTCGTTTGTAGGTGTTAGCAAGGGTGGATTGCTGCACGCGTGGAAGCATTTGTATAAATTATACTGATTATCTATTTGTTTTTAAAGTTTATTTATTCTTTTAATTGATTTATTGAATATTTTAATATGTATGCAATTTATTTTAGGTATGTAAGTTATATATTTGTTTTCCTCGTATTTTTACATATATATATATCACTCGAATACCTGATTGACTTAAATTTTTGCAAATAAGAACACTAGTCACTATTTTTTGTTAAATTTATTTCTATAGATAACATTATAATGAAAGTAACAAAAGAAAAATATTATTAAATAAATTGGTGTACGTTAATCAAAATGAGACAAATAGAAATATGAAAAATAGTCCATTTATTGATTCAGTGTTTTGTCAAAGCTTTGTATTTAGGCTGTGCCTAATCATTATTATTATCTTGCACTATAGTAATTCTTTCACTTTTTCACACCTATTGCCTTATGTTAAGCTTTTAAAGTGCTATACAGCAAACCTGTACTTGTGACGAACATCCCAACCAAAGATATCCAATCCAGTCGAGTTCCATAAATTAAGAAATCTAATAAGCTGGACGCCACCACCTCAACGTAAGCGAAAGGAGAAACTTTCGACGCAGGTAAGAGCATTACGGCTCTTGTCATCAGCATCTGTCCACAATAGGCAAAGAACACTAAAAGAGCAATCATCAGCAAAATGTGAGTATTCAGGGGAGCTGGCGTCGAAGTGTAATCAAAAGCGAGCAAGTTGAACCCATTTGAAAATACCTGTCCCAGGTAGAAATATTGCATGTTGACATTATTTGAGACATCGTTCCTGAGCATCCTGATGATGATGAAACTGAGTGATTGGAAAACGGCACTTCCAAGAACCATACCGCAGTAGATGAATGAAGGGGCCGAATTGCTGGCTTCGCTTCCGAACAGAAACTCAGGCTTGATTATCAGAAGGATGCCTATGAAGCTGAAGCAGGTTATCAAGAGATTTTTTAAATCGAGAGGAGATTTTAATATTGCTGCCTCTAAGAAATGAGTCATTAAAGGTCCTGTGGTCTTGATAGAGTTCGCGATGCCGAGTGGTAAGTAACGAATCGGGAAGAAAAGTAAATATACAGCTAATATGGTGACCACAATCCTCCAAAGTAAAAGCCTAAATGCTGATATGTACAATTACAAGAAACATTGAGTATAAATGGTAAATGTTGAAATGTAGGAAAAAAACTATGTTACTGCGGGAATCCTTGACATAGGGAGTTTTTCCAATTAATTGAATGATTAGCGAATTCAGGATGAGGAGACAGATTGCTCTGAAGTAGAGAATTTGGCTGGTGGACATCGAATGGGTGAGATATTTGAAGACTATCTGCATAAATGAAAAAGAAACAGCGGCAACGAATGCTTGGATATAGCCGATATATGTTGGGTAGTTAGTTTCGAGCCGAATCAATACTTCGTGAATATTAGACATCCTAACCTTTTTTAGCAAAAATCTATAATAACAAATCTATCAGTATTTTGTAATATAAAATGAATATAAATATTTTATCGTTTTTAATGCCTATTTTTCTTCCCTTTATGTTTTAACCTATTTTTTTTGTTATGTCTAATACAAATAAATCAATATGGAGGTTTTTTATTTAGCATACGTTTTTTCTGTATAATTGAAAAAAATAAAAATAGCCAGTGCGTACAAATAAATAAAATAAAAATAATACAGAACCATTTAACATTATTTTTATTATTTAATCAATATTTTTTGGTGCATAAACATAGAACCCTTAAAAAAATAATAACAATCCTTTTACTTCTCCATGCGACCAAAAAATCTCTAGAAATCTCTATCTATCCTCAAAGAAGTAGAAGATAAACTTATGTAAAGCATGTCCGGCAAAAAATGGAAAATATAACAACAGTACCTACAAACTTAAATCAACGACCCCGAAATCGACAACCCCAAAAGACCAGACACAAGCATATCTAATAACAAAAAGTCATCAATCATGCACTGTGATTGCTGCAAATGCAGAGAGCAACAAGAGTATACTTCTCCAACTGCGCAGCGAAATAGTCGCAAACAATATAGGCACAACAAATCTTCATCGACTAATATTGGATCGACTAATATCTTCTCCCACAACCATCTATCGGAAAGTACAGGAGCTAATAACAATAATACGCCGAACAATATGTTGAAAAAATAGAACAAATAGTTAAAGAGGTACATAATTTTCTTGGAAGGTATGAACGACCACCTCAAAAGCCAGCTCCTCAATTACACCAAGCAGTCAGTCCTCCTAGTTGACGACGATCGTCCTCAGATTAGGTTGTCGAGTATGGCGAAAAGCAACCAATATGCAATTCCTGACTATCCTTCTAGCTTCCAGCCTGCCGGCCAACTTCATATTCAACACACCAGCTAAATGAACAACAGGAGAAGGAATAGTGCAATCGAATTTGAGACAAACTACCCACAACAAAGTCTCCGAAACAGTCGTCACAGCCTAGCGGACCAAATCGTGAACAACCACGATCGTTCGTCGAAGATGAATATTGATGTCAACCATTACTTCCACGACATTTACGACTACCTTCCTGCACGAGTCGATGAATCCAATCTAAAAAAATCTGGGTACCTGGATGGCAACAGACAACAGCCGGAAAGAGTCGAGAGATTCCAGACTTAGTACAACGATAGGCCGTCAATGATTCGGAAGAACAAAATTAAAAAATAAGGGAACTAAACCAAGCCTAAAAAGGCTGATATCCATGGCTATACACATTGTTGTGCTGATTTGGTTGGAGGTCGTTGGAGACAAAATGCTCGAAAATTATTTTGAGGGGATAAAAATATCTACCTTCTGAAATTTAAAAACATAATGAGTTATACTTTTTTTATCGATAGATAATTTATATTAACTATTCAATTTTTTTTTTTTTTTTTTAAACAAATTTTACAAAAAAACGATATTTAGCTCACATCAATAATAATATTATAACTCTCACTAATATATATATATATGTTTAGATTGATGTAGATTATTTATAAAAAAAATACTGAGTATTATATTGTAAACAATATTTCCCTCTTCAAATTTTAATTTAGTTATTTAACTTTCAAACTTCATTTAAAAAACAAAAAATCCAAATTTATATTTTTTTAAAACAATAAATAATAAATAATAATCACGATCATTTGCTAAAGTACACTACAATCAATATAAATCGACCATTTGATTAACCATACTTATAAATATTTGTTTAAAATTAATAGTTTTTTTATTTTACCTAATCATCTCTTCAAAGAAAGTGACATCTTGAAATAAATTCGGTAAATATACAGGTACCCAAAGACCCCTTTTTGCAGCTATGATAGCCTCATCGTAATTTCGACCACGAAATACATAAAGTATTGAAAGCCCTGAAGCCTTGTTCTTGGATGCGAAGAGATACTTTATTAGTATCAGAGAAACTCTGGAAGAGGCTGTCCGAGTAGGGGAGATCAGAAAACATGACTTAAGATACCGAAGCTGGGTTTCAGAGGATGGAATTGAAAGAATCATGGAGTGCATAGAACTTGCAAGTAAATAAGTCAATCCTACTACTATTAACCAATATATTTTTTTTTTACAAAACATTAGTCCAATTTTTTAAAAATATATATATTTTAACATGTCTTTTTTTGTTAGTAAACTAAAATAGAAGAATTCATCCAAAAAACAGTCCAGAAAGAGTTGAAGAGTTTGACTCGCTGGCCAAACGGGAAGAGATCATTCAAAATTACGAAGAGTCATGTGCACCCCAAAACCAACCTCATTGTTTTGGATCTATGGCTGACCCAGATCCCAAATAATTTCGAAATCCCGGTTCAAGCATCTCTCCCGACGGATAAGACCCGAATGGAAGTAGCAGTAGCCAATCCAACATTAACCTTCTGCAGCTAAAAAAAACTCCATTGAAAAGAAAGTCTATCAAAAAGGTGAGATTTGAAACAAAAACACCAAAGAAGGGGACCACAGGATTTGGGAGGAAAAAAACCAAAAAGATGATCAGAAGAGATGGCCGAGAAGATGTTGGTTATCGTGGACCTTATAAAAGCTACGATGAGGATATAAAAAAGAAAGGCAGTGAGCATGATCAAGGAAGGAAAGCACTTTTTCCCAGGTGAGCAAAAAGCTGAAGATTCCTTGCAAGAACATTGTTCGTTGGACGAAACAAGGAATTGAGAGGAAGAAAGGCGCAGGGAGGAAGAGACTCGATCTGAAATGGAGGACAAGCTGTTCAAGATATTGCAAGAAATGGTGGAGCGAGGTGCGAGTATCAATCGGGTCGGGATCTGCGAGTTGGCGATAAGCTGAGCAAGGACGATAAGTTCAAGGCAAGTAAAGGTTGGTATTTTAAGTTTATCTCGAGGTACGGACTCAAAGCAATCATGAAGGGCGAGTGATCATTTATTGTTTTTTTTACTCGGAGACATTCCATATGCCTTTATCAAAATTAATCCTATTTTTTTCTTAATTATCTATTGAATATATTGAAAAATAATATATATAAAATATTTGGCAAAAAAATAAAAAGTATGGTTTTCTCGCTATTTAAATTTGTAAATGTATGCTTTTAATTAAAAAAAAATATATATTTAAATTTAAATCGATGAAATTTAAACCAAAGTTAACCTAATCGAAATAAACTTCAAATTAAAAAGGTGACTATATATTATTTATGGGGT
>CAKJUN010000034.1:0-21721 GCA_917880885.1 Limnephilus marmoratus
AGTACAAATCAATAAATCATATCTGCGAAAGCTACTTTTCGGAATTTTAATTTTAGTTCAAACAAAATCATTAAAAAAAGATCCGCGCACTCGTTTGTGACGAAAATACTCCAGTTTGATATGATTTTAGATTTTCACGGCCAAAAAGAATTTATGTTTTTATTTTTGGGGTGTTATGCCGTGTTGCTCTACCTCCTCCTTTAGCCAACTTTTCGGACATCGTTACAGTGTCCATCATCATCAACACATCTGCCCTGATGATGGACACTGTAACGATGTCCGAAACGTTGGCTACAGGAGGAGGTAGCGCAACACGGCATAACACCCCAAAAATAAACAACAAAAATATTTCAGTTTGTCTATTTATTTACGGTATTACAAACCAATATATTAAAAAAATTACATCCTTGTTCAGACATTATTGAAAAATTATAAATACTTATGATCAAAAAATAATTACAAGAAATACACAGTTGTAATAGTTTTATCATCACGAGTTTGAGCATTTTTGAATGTAGGGATTTATCAAAGCAAATATTGAATGAAATAAAGTCGATATTGAGTTATCATGTTAAAATGCTGGTATGGAGCATAATTAATCTTTCTCATCGGAACCGCCCTGTACAGTTGCAAGGGTACTATCGCAAGATCATCGTTCGACGAAATTTAAATTCTCGGTCGCTGGTTAATGGCTCTGAAGGAATAAATTTCCTGTCGGTTAATCTTAAAGGCCACATGGAGCGTTAAATTACTTTTCCACTCTTTTATGGTGGTTTTTACATAGCTTAGTGGTAAGAACATACGCCGGACAGCGGAAGGCGGAAGGCGGAAGGCGGAAGGAAGGTGGGAGTGTTTCTTTCTATTAGATCAATAAACGATTGGTATTAGGAAATAATAATTAGTACTCTATTACAATTGAACCGAGCCAATGTTAAACAGATTCCATCGCAGATAACTTAAATGTCAATGTGTTAGGTAAGTAATTAGAAAAACGGTAAATAAATATTTATTTGATTGTATGACGTCACGCACTGTGCACTGCCTCGTGTTTAGGGATGAAATGAATTAAAAGGAAACAGGGCAGCGCTTTGTCTAATTTCCTCTCTGGATTTGACAAGACTGCAAATATTTTTTTTTGTATTTTATTTTATTTGACATAATACTCGTATCTAACATTTTTAAATACAATTCAGCAATGTCGGCCTCACTGAGTAGTTACCTGTGCTGAGGCCTCCATTTTATAAAACAAAAATTTATACATAATACAATAAAAATAATATAAAAATAATGCTGCATAAAAAAAGCTAAAATTAAACTAAAAATAAAAAAAACCTAAAATCGTATCTAAAAATAAAAAATTATAATTTAGGTTAAGTGTATTTTTTTAATGATGTGTTTTATATTTGTTTTTGTGTGTTACGTGTTATGTGTTTACGTTTTATTGTTATTATGTAATGAGATTTTGGTAATATTGTCTTTTTTGTTCTTTAAACCTTTTTTGTTCTTTAATTATTTTTATTTTCTTCTATTTTATTTTCAAGACTGTTGAATGCTTTTATAGAATGATATTTATAGTGCCTTTGTCCAAAGCTTGTATTCACTGTCGGAGTTTGTATGTTATTTTTGTACGATTGTCTTACTGGGCTGTTAGTGATATTTTGAGATTGATGAAGTTTGTTTTTTTGGTCAAAAATGTAGTTTAGTAGAGTTTTAACGTATAATTGGCGTATATCTACATAGTACGTCACAACTGTTGAATATTTGGTCTGAAACTCAATTTGGTCTGTTTCAGTTAGTCTATGTTTTTTAAGTATTACCTTTAAGATCGTTTTCTGCGCGACTTCTAAGAGATCGATAGCAGAGTTTGTTGCTCCTCCCCAGACAATTATTCCATATTCTATTATAGATTGACAAAGTGCAAAATATGTTGTTTTCATTTGTTTTATTTTATATATGTTCCTTATGTTTAGGAAAATGGGTATTGTTTTGAGGAGTTGATTTGTGATTTGTTTGATATGATGTGTCCATCTTAGATTATGGTCAATTACGATTCCTAGATACTTTATTTGTTCTGTTTTTTCTAGAGAAGGGCAATTGCAGATGTTGTTATTTAAACATTCGTGTATTTTTGTGGTGTTTGTGTTGTTTTTTGGTTGTCCCGTGCTGTTTATACTGTATGGATATATATAGATAATATAATATATATGGGTATCGACTGCTAGCGTGTCGGTAGGTACGTTTTGCTTTTTTTGATAAGATACTTGCAATTTTAAGGATCCCAACCTCCAAAAATTGTTAAAATTGCCTGGTTTAAACGCCATCAACAGACGTTAAGTACACAAACTAGAAAATGCATTTTTAAAAGAAAAACGTAGAGACAAGATTTTTCTTTTTATTTTTTTTAACTATAAGTAAAATTTCAAATCATATTTAATTAAATGAAGAATTAGCGAAACTCAAACTAACAATTAGCGAAACTCAATCTAAAATCAGGAGTCAATGTCTTTTTCGGATTTTTCTGTTTTCAGATTTTCGATTGAGTTTCGCTAATATTGTCTTCTAGGTATTCCTGTTCATGATCGAAATTTCCTGTTTGTTATCTGTAGAATACGTTGGGGTTGCTTAAATCATAAAAAATCGGTTCAGTTTTGGATGACAAAAAGAGGGAATACAAAATCTCGACTTTGATGATTTTATTTAGGTATTATCAGCCTGAGGTGCAGTTGTCCCTAATACTCAATATTCGAAAGAGTAAGAGCAACAGTGACAGCAACAGTTTTGTAAAATACTTATTGTTCAAATTTCTCGGCGGCCGGGTTTCCTCTTAAGTGAGTAATTCAGAATGATGTCATTCATATGAGTCATTCGTCATACTGAATTAAATCTATATTTGATTCAAGTCTACATGGCACATATCGACCAGAAAAATTTAAACATATAATATACCAATACATATAAAAATCTAAAAATTTTTGCATGTATGTCCGATATGCGTTGCTAAACCATTCATCCGATTGCGATGAAACTTTGGGGGTTTGATGTGTGCATGCCCGCGATGGTTTCTGAATACAATAGTGAGCTCTGGCATCATAAAATTGCGCGTTGCTAAACCGTTCATCCGATTGCAATGAAACTTTGATGAGTTGATGTGAGCACGTCAGCGAAGGTTTCTGTATATGTATATATACCAGTATTGGTGAGCTCTGACATTATGTAATTTGTATAAAAAATTGCAATAGATGGCACGCGAGCTGTTCGAAAACTGAATGTACAAGGACTGAATGTGTGGAATGCAGGAGGCGGGAGAGGAAATCGGGAGGGGGGTTCGTGGGACGGGGGAAGCGGGAGAGGGAAGCGGGGAGACGGAAAGCGGAGAAGGCAGAGTGGGAACGCGTGGAGGGAAGGGGATGCGGAAGAAGAATGGGACGAAGGGAAAGGACACGCAGGGAGAAACAATGTATTTTTTAAGTGGCATAGCAACGCATGCCGGGAACTACAAACCCAGAAGCTAGGATATAGATTTCCCCCTAAAACCATGCGAGCGAAGCCTCTGGTAAAAGCTAGTTATCAATAAAAATGTCCCTTCTCTTAGCATTTAATTTCACCCCAGCTGCAGCCCCCAGGCACTAAAAGGTATTTGAAAACGTTTGACAAAATACAATTTCCTGTTTTCAAATAC
This sequence comes from Limnephilus marmoratus, assembly GCA_917880885.1. Classification (NCBI taxonomy): domain Eukaryota; kingdom Metazoa; phylum Arthropoda; class Insecta; order Trichoptera; family Limnephilidae; genus Limnephilus; species Limnephilus marmoratus. The sequence continues at coordinate 3,680 of CAKJUN010000034.1, forward strand.
TGATCTTTATCACTTTTCATATTTTTATTTTCGAGAGTTTGGTAACTAATATAAAACTGCTGGGATTTTTCAACCGCTTGCAAGTATGTAGGCCTTTTTATAGGCCTTAATCACGAAGGGTCTGTTCATTTTTATCGCATCTCAAGATCTCTTAAATACGGCATTTGGCAGGTGAATTCGTTGACCTTCCATTGCTCCCAGGTGAACACTGATTGCTGCGATTAGCGACCAGCCACGAAGAGAACTCTGATTTTAATGTTAGTGATAAATTATGCTCAAAACTGAGACGGAATACAAAGCCAATGCGACCGTACTTGGTTGAATAGGTTTGAAGTGTTACGGCATGCCCATTGCCCAACCTGTGGAACGCGTGAAGATTTTTTGCGGCCCAAAATGAAGTTTTCAGTTTTCTATGTTTTGGATTTTGGTATTCATACAAAAAAATAAAAACAGTTGTCTCTTCTTGTCTCTTCGTGCTTCTTTTTGGCTCTTCTTGTCTTTTCTTGATTCTTCTTTGTTCTTCTTACTTTTTCTGGCTTCCTCTCTCTTCTTCTTGGCTCTCATCTTCTTGACTCTTCTTAGTCTCCTCCTGAATCTTCCCACGTCATCCTGTCCTCTATTGGCTCTTCTGGTCTGTTCTTACTAATTAATTTCTCTTTTCTACCTTTATTGCTCATTCGTTGCTGTTTTGGCCTCTTTTTGATTATTTCTTGCCTCTTCCTGCTTTTCCTAGCCTCGCCTAGCTTCTTTTTACTCCTTCTTCTCTCTTCTTGGCTTTTCTTATCACTTCTTGGTTCCTTTTGTTTCTTCTAGCGTTCTTTCGCTTTTTAATGTCTCTTCCCGACTATTGGCTCTCCTAGTCTTTTCATGTATTATTTATTCCTTGCATCATCCTGCCCTCTCTTGGTCTTCTTGGTCTTGCTTCTAATTTTATATTTTATTGCCTCTTCTTTTTGTTTCATCTTGTCTTCTTTGCCTCGTTTTGGCTTTTTTTACCTCCGTGGGGGTCTTTTCTTACCTCTTCTTCTTGTCTCTTCCTGCCTATTATCGCTTCTTCTCCTTGGTTCGCTCTCCTTGCTTATTCTTGAATATTCATATGTGAGTGAATCTGTAATCGAATAAAGGATCATCTTCTGAAATACATTAAAAGTACCGCTTCTAAAATTGAAGAAAAAAAAGCGACTGAAAACATGATCAATTAAGATACATTAAATGAACCCTGAGTATAATAACTAAACAAATAATACCTCCCCCATACACACAAGTTTATTATGGGAAAAAACATAATTTAAAAAAAAAAACAAATAAATAATAATAGAAAAAATTAAGTAAGTAAGTAATTTATTAATTTAAATAAAAAAAATAAAAAAATTAGTAATTAGACTAACTACCCAATTAGACTCGAGAATAATTCTCCACTAACCGGGAATGAAATTAGTTAATTAAGATTGTAATGTATTATTTTATTATATTGTACCTTTTATTATACAAAAAAAAAATAGTAGATAATTTGTAAACTTAGACGTACAAATAACAAAAATAAAATTTGACTTTAATAATGGACTACTTACATTATTTTCGTTATTTGTTTTTGGGGTGTTACCTATGCCATGTTGCGCTACCTCCTTCTTTAGCCAACGTTTCGGACAGCGTTGCAGTGTCCATCATCAGGGCAGATCCGGCAGATCCGGTAGATGTGTCGATGTGTCTGCCGGGTCTGCCCTGATGATGGACACTGCAACGCTGTCCGAAACGTTGGCTAAAGAAGGAGGTAGCGCAACACGGCATAACACCCCAAAAACAAATAACGAAAATACTATTGGCCGTGAAAATCTTAAAACGTATCTACTTACATTATAATTTTAATGGATTTCAAAATAGAAATAATCAAAAAATATTTTTGAATGATCCATTTTATTAAACTTTTTCCCTTTGTAAATTATGCCCTATTATCTCCCCTCCCTTCCCACTCACATTTCTACTGACACCTTTGAGTTAATTTTTCAATTTTGAAAATTATTTTTTGTACAAAATCACGGTTTTGATGAAGTCATTTTTATCGAGGCCGTAGAATTGGATCATGAATTACTTTTGCCACTAGAAATAAATCAAATAGATGTGCGATACCTACTTACCAAGAATAAGTCAAAGTACGAAATTATGATTGAAATTTTCAGTGAGTGTGCACTATGCGTTATCCGCTGACCTACTCACTAGCACCAGAGAGACATTCTCCTTTCCAAAATCAAATAAATATTTTCACTAAAACGATCTTATTAAATGTCATAAAAAAACTAATAGACCTTCCTTGTTACAGAGAAGTCGAACAGATGCTCAGGAAAAGGTGAATTCCCACAACAGACCGGTGCAAATAAACCTCACAGGTAAGACAGTTTTTATTTAAATTTTTAATAATACTTTAATCAAAGTACCGGTCAGTGGCTGAGCTGGCATCGCGTTTGGTTCCCACTCAGGCGTCGCGTATTCGATTCTTCGGCTGGCTAAGTCCTCCATCACAACACAAGCAACATTTTCCGCTTACTGTGGTGGTAGTAGGAGATGGTAAATATGCAGTTAGTCCACCTCATGGATAATACGGAACGTTCGTGTTGTCGAAGTGTGATGAACAGATAATACGGAATATTCCTTTTTTAACAAATAGACAATCAAATGTGACATTTGCCGAAAGTACCAACATCATAAAATAAATTCTTGTATATTCTTGATTCAACTAGTTATATTTTCCTAGCCAGGAATTAATGACGTACAGTACCTACCTAGTCACTGGTTGAGCTAAAATACGGTAAATTTTTGAGATCGCTGGCAATGGTTAACCTGTCAAGGGCCAGGGTTTTTTGGAAAAATTTTTGGAAATTACCTTAAGAACAAGAATGGAGGAAGCTATTCTGACTTTTTCCTTGGTACAGTTTCTTTATACAAAAAATTTAAAATCGCATCCAAATTATTTGAATTAATATTCTTTTTTGAAATTCCAATCTCGCGCGCGGGCGCGTTCCTGGCCTTTGAAAGGTTAATACGCACTTTTTTTTTTAAATCTTTTGATTCACTTTAATTACATTAAAAGACAACTATTTGCATTGGGGGAAGTGGAAAATATTTCATTCTAAATTTCGATTACGTAAAATTAAAATTAGCTTTCATTCTGTGAAAGAGACCGTCCATTTTCAAACATTATTTTCAAATGTCATTTTGATTATTTATGCATTAAACCGCTTACTCGTTAATACGGAAAACTTTTTATCCAAACAGTTAGATTGTCATATGTGGATGAAATCTTACTTAAATGTTTATCTGATAAACCAGATACTTACGTATAAACTCCTTCCTCATTACTATTTGCGGCTAGCTCCAGTAAAGGGTAGGTGCATGATAATTAAAACCCAATAATGAAAGAGATAAGTTCAAGATATAAAATAGGGTATTTATTGCGATAACAACAGGGACTTGATCGGTAAAATTAAACAAAAGGTGAAGATTCTAAATTATTAGATAATATCTCGGGCCGTGTACATCATCAATCGAAGATTGATGTATGTTAGACGATAAGTTATAAGTGGGTAGAACGCAAGTGTGCAAGTGTTGAGCGCCATTGCATTTTTATAGAATACAAAAACTAAACTAGTAACCTGAGAATTAAGAAAATAATATAACGTTACGATTTCCATGATGCGAAGATATGATGACATATGATGAATATAATGTTGCGATCTAAAGCGCCAATGGTTGGTCCCCCAGCAGCAGTAAGCACCTTCCTTCCGTGGTTTGGTTTCTTGACTCCTCTTAGCCGCGAGCCGAGTCTCTGCACAGATGATAAATGAAACGGGTTAACACCTCTCAAAACGCCAGTACTTATTCCTATGAAATCGGGGTGAGAAGGTCCGTGTGAAATCAACCCGTTGCATTACCCCTTCGCCAAAGAAAAAAAATATTTCCTCCTGGAAATAATGAGGTCCACCTGGCACCTCCTGGAGAGAACTTGTAGCCTCGTGAGTCTTGCTCGTAGAGTGATTGATTGACGATGAGTACCAAACTTGAAGATTTTCAGACGGTAGGATCCTGGTTGATAGAAGGTATTGTAATACTGTTGACATAATGTCAAAATAAAGTGATGAACAAGAAAAGTTCCACTATACATGCAGCATCTCTCCTATAATGATGTATTCAAGTACTTGATGACCCAAAGTGGCCCAAGGTAGAGATGGAAACTCTGGTACGATGACATGAATCCAGCGTCAATAATCATGATAGAATCTCTCTGATAATGATTTCTTCAAAATCTAATGACCCAAGATGGCCCACTGCAGAGATGAAAGCTCAGGTACAAAATCTTGATAACAGCATCCATAAATTTTTTGTGGAATGTAAACTTCTTTTTCTTCAGGTTGCTTGAAGTTCCTACTCTAAACTATACTACCTATCTCAGGTTACGAGTAAATGATGATAATATATTAAAAGAAAAAAATTGACAAAACCCAGAAAACCAACCTAAATGATAATGCTTGCCCAAAACTAAGTAAAATCTGCACATACCATTATAAAAATGATTATCATAAAGCTTAATATGCTGTAAAAGCTTCCTATGTCAAACACCACAGAAGTGATAATTAATTGATACCTACACACTTGCAATTAAATAAAAAGTATACCTTAATGAAGTTAAATGTGGTGAAGTAAATAAGCAAAACAAATGCATTTTAAATTGAAATTGAGCGTGGTGAAATATTATGAAATTCAAATCATACCCATACGATGTCAAAACCCACCAAAATAATTTACTAACAAGAGTAAGAAATTAATGCTTACTAAAATTTCAATAATATTCTGAATGAGTATAAAATTCTCAAAATTAAACTCTTAATTTGTTTACTAAAAGAATTATCAAATCACTAAAAAATCACATTCCCCGATAATAGATATTTATTAATTATTTATTTATGAAAAATCTATTAACCTGTAGATATCATTAATGAAAGGCAAAGATTTTGAATTCCTTTCAAAATTAATAAGTGATATTACATTCAATAAAAGAAAATAATCTGTGTCCCAAAAGTTAAAAAAAAAATTGTGAGACAATAAATAAACACTGACAAAAAAAAACCCTGAACAAAGATGATGCTAATACCTTGGATTTAAAATATTAGTATGAATACCAAAGGCATAATAAAATGTATAATGAAATTTTCACATCCCGAGTGAAATAACATAATTCATTATACCGGAAGAAAAAGAAAAAAAAATAAAATTCATCATGAAAATTCTACTAAAGAATTTTCAGGAGGAATATTAATGCGATTCACACAACACAAACATATAATACATATCTGCTAAACAACAATTGTATAATTTTTTTATATGTATATATATGTATTTAAAACCAGCTCAGCGCTGTACTGCATAAGAGTATCTTTTGTAAGATTTGAATATATTAACACCACATATGTCAATGTGAATTATGATATCTATGCTGAACCAAATGTGAACATTCATAATCAATATTTTAAATATATATATATATAAATAATAATAAACATTAAACGAATTACTAAATACTTAAGGCTTCTTGCGATCCTCTAAAAGAGTTAGTGCCTGAGATTCTACCATCCAAAGAAAATTCTGAATTATTGTTTGGGAACAAATAAAAATTAACCCACTCCATTATCTTTAATCAATAGAAATTATTATTATGTAATAATGTAATGAACCGTATACTTCTCGTAAAGTATAAACCTTTACGCAAAAAATTCTTCATCTCACGTGAAATGAAAGTAAATGGCGAACGATACGCCATCCTCGAATAAATCGAAACGTGTTTGCGAACTCAGTGACAAGAAATATTTCATAACTTGTATGGAACGCCAAACCCTAAAAATCTGCCGTACACAGAGGGTATCACCGTGAGATCATATATCACCTCAACAAATGTCTAACGCTAGCAACGTCAGAAAAAAAAAATTTCAGTATAAGTTTTATCACTGAAAATGAGGCAACGCTCCTAAAATTTGTTTTGTAAAACAAAACTTGTACGATTCCTATCACCAGGAACCTTCGATCAAGTATATCTAGATACGGCCTATCTTAGTAAGCAAGCCAGTAAATTGACCCCGTGTAAGTAAATGTTAACAATACAACTATTGTACGTATTCCAGCGCCTCGCCTCGAAGTTCGTAAATCCGATCACAAAGTTCATTCTCAAATCCTATTATGTAGTTTTACCATTTAGCAACCAATCAGATATCGCGCGTGACGTATTATGGAGATGAATTTATCAATCCTACTTGGTATAAACTAGCCGTACACGCTCGTAAAGAAAATAACCCGAGAGCGTTCATTGTGTGACAAGAGGTGTTCTTTTAATTTTAAACAAACGTCGAGAAAATACGTCACGAAACCAAAGAAGGGCTGAATTGGGAGAGGATTAATAAATAACATGAAACATTTTAGTTTTCATTTTTAGTTTTTACATTCTGAACAGGTCCTCTAGAACCAAAAACGGTAGGTAAACCTACATTTTTTATTATTGGGCAAAGGTTTTATCTTAGTGAAAAATATTTGGTAAATAAATATTAAATAACCACTTGGAAAGACCCATTGCAGGGGTGTTAGTTACCCAATAAATGGTGGTTATGGGTTTCTCCCAACCGCCTGGAACCAGTTAGACTATGGCATCCCCAATTGGGGATGTGAGGCTGATTGTAGTGGGGAGGGGAAGGAGATGGGTTAGAGCAGCCGTATTTCTATTTAGTTCAGTCAAGGAAGGAGGTGTAGAGTGCGTGAGCAGGAACCTAAGCGATTCCTTCAGAAACTTGTTCAGGGTGCTTAGGGTGTGAACATACTAATAGTCCTGACGTCTAGGTGGTGAGCTAGGGGAGGAAGGGGGGGGGGGGGGAGAAGGTCCCAATTTTCGGATGTGCGCTTATATCTCGAAAACGGTGCGTCGAAGAGGACAATTTTCTTATAATAAGTAAACGCTCATAAAATTATGTACAACTTTTATTCTATACGTAATTTTCTAAATCCAAGCTGAAAATAAATTAAATCCAAGTCTAAGTCCCACAATCTGTTACAAACAAAAGTGATGTGTCAGTAATAAGATAAAAACAGCTTTTTCTGAAAATGACGACATTTTACTAAAAAACTTAAAATTGCTGTAAATATTTACTGGTTAGAGATTAATTTGCATATGTTTATTCCAAAAGAGAATTAAATTCTTTACAACTTCTTTCAAATAAATTTCTTTCATTGATGAATATTTTAGACGATATGAAGGAATGTTTGATTCAAAATGTGAGGTAAAATGATTTTTTTCGAAAATATCTAAATTTGTGGAGCGTGAAGTTTCTGTTCCTGCTCACGCACTCTACAACACCTTTTTGACCTTTCATTGACTGGACTAATTGTGGGATATTCCTTCGAAACTTCGAGGCAGAAATCTACCAGAAACGTTTTTTTTTTCAAAGTAAGTTTTCAGTTAAAAAATAGTTGATACTTAGTCTTCTCCCACTAGCTCAATCGGAGAGTTATTTGCGGTGTTTTCAGTTTGTTGATGATCGATTTGGGAAACTACCAAACAAGGTTGGAAAATGAAAAGATTGGTACATAAAATAAAGAAATGTTTATTAATAAAACCATGTCCTTTGATATACAAATGCCCCTTTAGAGATATTGCAGCAAATGATTTTCTGACGCTTCTAGGAAAAGTTTTAATCTCTTTATGGACGGATTTGGAAGCTTATTTACTGATTTTAAAATTTATTTTATCGGAAGCAGATTTTTGAACAAACCAAAGCTTGTAACAAGAATTAAATTTACGGTACCCATCGCGTTGTTGCATCGCAGCCTGGGCAAGGGACGGCGAAATTTGACTTTGATCCTTTTTTTAAATACATACTAACTAATATATATATATATATATTTTAATCTACACGAATCAATCATAATCTTATTTCATAATCTTTTTTTTAATTAAGTAAACGCTGAGGAAGTGAGCATTGCTCAGGAAATATGTCGGTTTTTTATAAACAATAAACGTGGTTAAAACTAAGAAAATTATTAATTGTGAAAAAGAAATTCATTCAGCAAATAATACGTAGGTAATGGGCTATTATATTTTGTGCTTAAAATACGAAAAAAAAACTGAGAAACGTTTTTTTAATTAAAAAATAAATTAATTAATGAGCCCATTACCAGTTCGGCCCTTCCCTGTAAAGCGCTCACCCCCCCCCCCCCCTCCCCGCTCGCTGAGCGGTAACACCGTTCTATCTCAACTCCCCGCCACGTGTCGAAGCGCGAATGACGTCAGAATATTGCTTGACAAATTTTAAAAACTATAATGTTTTTCACGTTTATGAATGCGCTGTGTAAATGCGATCTGTAACACATATATTTTCTTCTGTATTCTGATAGCTGACTACGTTTTCAAAAATAAAGTCCGCGACGTGTACCTTGTAAAATATTCGGTAGTGGTATATTTTTGTGTTTGAAAAAATTTACCCCCGTCTGGACGGCTGGCAATGCAAATTAGTTTCAGTGTAGCCCTCCAGCCCAATAAAAGATACAATTAAGAACTGTGCCTTCTAAACGGTGCAATACGATGCATATACTTTTTCATAAATGGGCCGTAAGCCAATTTTATTCTGGTTTCGGGAGTTTGAGGGCCATTATTATTTTTATACGGCCTGTCTAGATATCCTTGGTCGAAGCCAGGAACAGAACACGCAGTACACAATCCACAGAACAACCCAGCACATACAAAAGCCGCAAGCTATCCTCAACGATCAACCACAACTAACCTTTGAAAGTTGAAAGTGCTTATGGAAGAAATATAGTATCTGAGTCCGGTGGCGCTCCAAGCCCAAACCTATATTTCCTATGACAAATAATACAAACTTATCTAACAGCTGAAATACATAATTGCATGCTACGAGAACACATCCTCTTCGACCCCACTGCACAATGTTAAATTTAACGATTAAATCGATGATTATCAGAACTAATCTGAAATAGCGTAGACGCAAACCTAAACTCGTGCCATCCTGAGCCAACCTACAACCTGAGTCGTACGGTAATTCTCATACTCTGATTAATATGCGTAATTTTTAAATGTTACATACATTCTTAATAACCATTAAATTAAATATCCCGAAAATTATATGCTGAATATCTCTGATAGCCCTTAATAGGAAAAATACCTGCACTTTCAGGAACCGCTTAACCTTATTAGAAAGTAAATCCAATCTCTTACGGTGACATTTGATAATAATAAAAATACCAAAGGAATATAACCCCATATTAATTTAGAGATAGCGAAGTCTCATACCCAAAACTCTATAAGTTACTCTATTTACCGACAGATGTCATTGAACCAAAGTCTCAAATTTCATAACATTCCTATGAAACAGAAATCATAACTACAGCACGAACCGACATTTTTAAACATGTAAAGCCCTAAAGAGGAATGTAAAATAATGTGAGCAAGCACTGCAATAATACTCCCAGTCCCAAAGAAAGAAAATAAAGAAAGTCCTCGAAAAATCCAACTCGTTATGCAATTACCAGTAATTTTAAATTCTTTAAACAGAAAATTAAATAAAAATTAAACTTTAACTAATTGAAATGACTCAAATCGTAAAACCCCAAGAAGATTAAAACTTAGAATCTCGACACGAATAAGCAATTTGAGTAAGTTGACCTTCTGTCACTCAGATTTCCCATTTAATGCCTGACTCTCAAAACGAAAAACTAAAAGATAAATCCAAACACATAATGATATCGCAGTTTAGTGTACCTTTAAACTGCCATCGGAATGTGTAAAGAAGACTTATCCGACCCCAACAAAATTTACTAGTGTACCAACATTATCTCAGAAAACCCAAGCCGATAGAACTTGTCAAAAAATGAAGATTTATCATTGTGCCACATGTAAACCTCATTTTCATTGAGAAAACTATCAATTGCAGAACACAATTTTCTATATTCAAAATTACTCAATCTTACGGAGATAATAAAAAATAATTAATGATTTATAAACTCTACTACAGTCAAAATCTGTCAATTAGATCATATCTACTGCAAATCAAGTAAAGGAATATTTAAACCCTGTATCCGCGGTGAATAAGCAGCGACGAACCTTTCGGCTCCTGCAGACCGGACGTCTTGATCTACTCGGCGCACCCAGAAAACTCGCGCTGAAAAGTTATTAATTGATTGTTATTCAGAGAAAGAAAAAAAAATAATTTATTATTGAAACATGGTACACAAGGGAATACGCCCATAAGGCTGACAAAGATTCTTGTTAAAGAACAAATTTATTACTTGAGTCGCATAACAAACAAATTTGTCCCTAAATTTAAATAAACTGGAGATAACTCTCCGTGAATGTGTTACAAGCTTAATGAATAAGAGAAAAGAGCAAGTAAATCATCCTAAATAAAATTGTACATCACTGATAATAATGGAAATTGCAAAACGTTTCATAATGTGAGATGGAATCCTAAAGTTCGAGGAATAAGGAACCATGTTTTATGTAGAGAAAACTCGACGTTAATAATAGAACTACCTTGTTCTGAAAGGAAATATCAATCTGAAAAAAAATATTTTATTTTATTTTTGAAATCTAGTAAAAATAAAATGGTATTGTTAACTTACATATTAAAGTGAAGTCCATTCTAGGTTAAATAATGCATCTGTCCCAAAACATCTGATAAAAGCCATGTGTTATCATTATTCATGTGACAAAATTTTATGTTCACAGTTTACCTACAAGACTACTGTAAAACGAAAAAAATAATTAGACGACATTGTAATGGGAATTGTAAAGCCAACGAGTTAAGCACATCGATAAAATTGCATAACAAACTCCAATCCATCTGCCAAAACCCAATGTACCTACAAAATCAATTTGCAGTACAAGTGTGATCAAACACACAGAACCCGAAATATCTCGGTAACAGTCTCAATGACAAGATACCCACGGACAAACCACACAATAATCTAAGTTGAGCACAAAAAACCAAACCAAGGAAATGAAAAATTAGAAAAAACATGAATAAAGTATTTAACAAAAAACCCCGGCATACTTACAAACTGTCAAGGTCAACCAACCATTTTAGATCGCAACAAAATAACCTCAAATGTCAAATAAAATTCCCGAACATGAAATAACTTGAACACTTGAAATAACATTCTTATAATAAGAATATAACCCGTGATAATGTAATAAAGCAACGTATTTTAACCATATTCGTAATGTAAAGGAGAATGCGAACATATTATAACTGTCAAATACATCGCGCGAAATTAATGAAGCCCACTAAATAACATCTACTGGATCTACTGTCTAGTTCAAACCACGTGGGTCGCCACTGTCATATGTGGATTGAAGTTACTTGAACACTTGAAATAATATTCTTATAACGTTGGGCGCCACTGTAATAGGTGGAAGAAATTTACTTAAATGTATAACTGATAAACCAGATACTTACGTATAAACTCCTTCCTCATTACTATTTGCGGCTAGCTCCAGTAAAGGGTAGGTGCATGATAATTAAAACCCAATAATGAAAGAGATAAGTTCAAGATATAAAATAGGGTATTTATTGCGATAACAACAGGGACTTGATCGGTAAAATTAAACAAAAGGTGAAGACTCTAAATTATTAGATAATATCTCGGGCCGTGTACATCATCAATCGAAGATTGATGTATGTTAGACGATAAGTTATAAGTGGGTAGAACGCAAGTGTGCAAGTGTTGAGCGCCATTGCATTTTTATAGAATACAAAAACTAAACTAGTAACCTGAGAATTAAGAAAATAATATAACGTTACGATTTCCATGATGCGAAGATATGATGACATATGATGAATATAATGTTGCGATCTAAAGCGCCAATGGTTGGTCCCCCAGCAGCAGTAAGCACCTTCCTTCCGTGGTTTGGTTTCTTGACTCCTCTTAGCCGCGAGCCGAGTCTCTGCACAGATGATAAATGAAACGGGTTAACACCTCTCAAAACGCCAGTACTTATTCCTATGAAATCGGGGTGAGAAGGTCCGTGTGAAATCAACCCGTTGCAAGATTTAGCTTTATTATTACGAAAAGTGAGTATTTATGTCGGGGGAGACCAAAAAACATGCAAAAAATATGCATTTAACATTTTAATTTTGTTAAAATTAATTCTCTCGCGCGAGTTAACTTTTGATGATTTTCTTTAAACACCAGACACGTTAAATAAATATTCGATGAACTTAATTATTTTATTTAAATAATAAACAGTACAGTACAACAGTTTCAATTGGAGAATCTAGCAACAAGGGACGTGTAGTCCCTTTAATGATAAGTTGAAGATAAGCGCTAGTTAGCAGTTGGTGATCTCTTTTATAGGGGCTGACGGCCGGGGTCCATTGCAGCTGATAACTCGTACGTTGTTAGATTAGGTGCAGCACTGGATGCGTGGTTCGTTCAGTGTTATCTTCGGGTTGGTCGGCTTCTTGATAAGGTGACACTCCTCCCCTTAAATTCGAACTCCTCTTCTTATTGATGAGGGGTTTGATGATTTTCCATATGAGGAATGCGGCTACTGTGATAATGCAGCCACTGGTCAGTGATATGTGTAACATTCCTTCAGGTGAATTTGCGATAGGAATGGTAAGTTCATGCATTTGCATTTTTGTAAGTTCTTGAATTTGGATTTGTGGAAGTTTTAAAACTTGGAGTTTTTCCTTGGAATAAGTAACTGTAATATCTTCTTGGTTTACAGTTTGTCCAATCGCGAGGGTTTTTCCTTGGTGCAGTCGTCTATGATCTCCTTGTTGCATATACTCATGGCATCGGTCATCTCTTGGCATCTGTCGGCTAAAAATACATCTTTTCCATTCTTCAAAATTCGTCTTGGTAGGGATACGGGTATAAGGTAGATTGGATACGGGTATAAGGTAGGTATCGAAAGATTTGGAAATAATCACAAAAAACTTTTCCACAGAGTCAGCGTTATTACCAAGTGCAATTTTCTTTCTGATCGACCTAATTTTACTTGTAGTAAACGCTGGGGCAAATTTAAAATTTTCTGATGGCACTTGTCGCCTATTTATGTTTTTATTTGTTTATGTTGATGATAAGACAATTTGGTACAATAAAAATAACGTACTATAATGATAAGCCCATTTGGTTATCTGAAACATTTTTGAGTTTTGAATAATAGTCTTGCATTATACAAGAGGTCAGAGATAACCTATGATTATTAAAATTTATTTTATCTTTTAACTCGCTTAAGTCGTTATCGTCTAAATTACCAGTAAGGGCGTTGATAATAGCCTTTAGTGAGTCCTCGCTTCGTTCATTTACTTAGATTACACAATCAATATTTGTCTGTCGCTGCTTACGACTTCCGTTTACACGGGCTAGACTTTTATTTTTTATTTTATTTCGACCTTTGTAGATCATTTCTTGTAAAGTTTTACGATCCCTAATGTATTCGGCAACATAATCATGAGTGATAGTGGAATCTAAGGGATCCAAAACCGGGTATTTATTATATTTAGTTTGTTGACATTTTATGCATGTTTTGAGATATTCCGTAATTTTGTGGCGCATTTGTAAAAAATAATATTTTCTTTTTATTTTTGTCAAAAGAGCTTTTAATCCGCTGTGTCGTTGATTTTCTACATGATTTAAGCGTATTATATTATCTTCTTCTTCTTTACTGGCAGGTTCAATTTTTATATTAGTATAACGAATTAATTTCAAGGAACTCTTATCGATGTTCTTCCTATAGCTTTCGCTTAACTTTTCGTACATACAATTGTCTTCGATTATTACGGCGTATTTATTCTTATCGCAACATTGTTCTATAAATTGGACGAACGTATTGCTTGCATCATCTGGGGGTATGTACCAGACATGGTCCGTTCCGTTTTCTTTATTTTGCAGTTTTCGCGATGCGCTTATTGCGGTTTTGATAAATATTCTATTCATTCTAGGGGCAGGGTGTTCATACCTAATTGGAATGCCTGATTCGTTATCGTCGATTTTGATATGAAAATTATCAACTATAGTACTTCGGGAGCACGTGGCAACTTCTACCATCATAGAGCTGGTGGTTGCTTCGTTTATATTAATTTCATCTTGTGAGAGCACATCTGCTACATAATTAGTACTATCCTTTTTATGTATAATGGGTAAACCATATTTTTTGAGTTGTAAATCTATTTTGTCATGTTTATTATGGGGGAGGCGATAAGTTCGGTGATAGACCGGCGTTTCTGTTAAAGGCGTTATCTTACGTTTGTCTCGGGGCGCACAGTTCGTTGATAATAAATCCCGATTTTTATTTAAAATATTATCTAAGACGTCAGCTTCTTCCGTATGAAAGAGCTTTATAATTTTATTTGGCGTACGCATCGTTTTATTTTTAAATTCTAGAGTCGCTCCCATTAAACTTAACAAATCCATACCTAGTAAAACATTATAATTGTTTGAAAAATTGAAAACGTGAAAGCGCATTTCATTATCATTTTCGCCAAAAACTTTCTTCCAGAAAGGGGTTATAACGGTTCCTTCATGGCAAGTCCTTTGGTGCGCTGTTTGTACCGTAAAAGATTCCTTTAAGTATTTACAGTCAAAAAATAGTTTATTATATAATTCACGAGTCATGAATGATTTCGTACTACCGGTGTCTATTAATATTTTAATTCCTAGGGGTGCTTTAATAAACGGTAAACCACAATTTATATTGTGTAAATGGATTATGGGGGTGCAGTTTCTGCTTCTACCTCGTGAAAATCCTCATGATATTCCGTATGGAATAACTCCTGAGCCATGCAACCATTTCCTAAATTATTGATGGGTCCTCCATCTTGGCGACGATGAGGTGCAGTACGCATGCTGACATCCTCATGTCTATTATAATAATTATATTGACGCGGTTCAAAATTATTATTTTTATTACCAAAGCGGGGTTCATTATAGGGCTGACGCAGCGTGTAAGAATTATTTTGTCTATGTGTGAGGTTTTGATTATTATTTTTATCGAGTTCGCCATATAGTCCAGTAAACGAATGGTCCAAAAGGAGGTGTAGAGTGCGTGAGCAGGAACCTAAGCGATTCTTTCAGGACTTGTTTAGGGTGCTTAGGGTGTGAACATACTAAAAGTCCTGACGTCTAGGTGGTGAGCTAGGGGGGGGGGGGAGGGGGGGGAAGGTCCCGATTTTCGGGTTTCCGTTTATATCTCAAAAACGGTGCGTCGCAGACGAAAACTTTTTTAGAATAAGTAAAACCTCATAAAATTATCTACAACTTTTATTCTATACGTAATTTTGGAAATCCTAACCGTTTTTGAGTTATACGCTCCAGAAATGTCAATATTTTCGAAAAAAATCATTTTTCCTCACATTTTTCATCAAACATTCCTTCATATCGTCTAAAATATTCATCCAAGAAAGAAATTTATTTAAAAAAAGTTGTAAATAATTTAATTACCTTTTAGAATATATATAAACATATGTAAATAAATCTCCAACCAGTAAATATTTACAGCAATTTTAAGTTTTTTTGTAAAATGTCGTCATTTTCAGAAAAAGCTGTTTTTTCTTACCAAATTATTAAGACGGGTTTTTTCTTCATGGGAAATTCCTTATTAATTTTTGCACGCAAGAAAGCAGGTTAGTTGTTCTCGAACAGATGATAAATGGAATTCATTTTATAATCATTGTTATTGTGAAGGGTGATTAGGTGAGTCGTCAGAGATGCTACAATAACGTGCTACGATGCTGTTCAAGTTGGTGAAAAGGCAATGAATGCGATAGTGGGCTTGACATTCTCAGACATCAAGTTGTCCCGCAAAGTTCGGGCATTCCCAATGTCTTCTGTCAGCTCATCGATAAAAATTCAGGATGAAAAGGTTGCAGTTGACCCAACATTGCTGTTTCAGCGGATGTGTATAAGCAAACGATCAGATGAGGATTTGATGAAATTCTTTGAGTATGAGTTGGCCCCATTTCCCTTGGCACTTTTCAATGAAAATGGGATGCGAAAGACAACTAAATCTGTTCTGTATAGCTTATTCGAGCCTACCAAAAAAACTGTTCTACTGTCTCAGATGAACATAGTTGTGGACGGAGGATTTCTCCTACACAGAGTAATTTGACAAAAAGATGCCTCCGTTGCCGCAATTTGTGATCGTTATATCACCTATGTCAACCACCACTATCCTGGAATGACTCGCACTATGGTATTTGATGGATACGCAAACCCAGCCAATAGTACGAAATCACAAGAACAGATGCGACGATACAGACTGAGAAGGTCAGCCGACATCAATTTGACATGGAACAAATCAATACCCGTTAAACAGGAAGATTTTTTATTCAATCCTACCAACAAAAGTAACTTCATCTCCTTACTACAGACAAAGTTTCGGGAGAATGGGATACAGATTCTTCAGGCCACCGATGATGCTGACGTCCTTATCGTGAAGATTGCTGTGGAACTATCCTTTCACAACTCTGTAGCTATCTTTGGTGAGAATGTGGACCTTACTGTCCTTTTGATTGCTTCCAATCCTCCCACCTAAGATATTCTGCTGCTGAAACCCGGACGAGGAAAAACCAAAACAATGGCACTGTTCACCCAAGAGATGCAGCATCGTAGATTTGAACACATCATATTTTTATATTCATTTACCGGATGCGATATAAAGTCTGCAACTTTCAGGAGAAGCAAGGCGGGCTTTTCAAAATTGTACTTGGAGTCAAAAATGATCAAGCAAGCGGCAATGATCTTTTACAACCCCTCCTCCACTCACGACGAGGTTGAAGAGGCTGGAAATAAATGCTTCCTGAAATGGTATGCGGCGCCAAAAAGATAGACCTCCCTTAACCAGTACCGCTTCCAGTCGTTTACAAGGTCCGTGGCAAATATGAAGCCTGACATCAGCTCCCTCCCTCCAACAGAGAGTGCAGCTAAACAGCATTTCCGGCGGACATACCACCAAGTTCAGCAGGGGCTCGGGATTGAGCTGCCCCCTGAAGAATGGGGGTGGAAACACGAAGGAGACACCCTGGTGCCAATTACAACAGAAGATCCTCCAGCACCGAAGGTCCTTCTGAAAATGATATTTTGCCGCTGCACCAAGGATTGTGCAATTGGCAAATGTGGATGCCAAAAAGCAATGCTGACCTGTTCTGCAGCGTGCCTTCACTGCCAAGGGAGATGCCTCAATAGCGTGCCTGTTGCCGAGGACGACGATGAAAACGATGTAGAGCCCTTTCAGCAAGAACTATCCACCACTGAGAATGACGATGCCATGGATGAACAACGCTTGCCAGGACCCTCACGTCCAAAGAGGATATGATAACGTGAATCCATATAAAGTTGAGAGTGTAACATGATGTTATTGAGAACAGTGCCAAGGGAAATGGGGCCAACTCATACTCAAAGAATTTCATCAAATCCTCATCTGATCATTTGCTTATACACATCCGCTGAAACAGCAATTTTGGGTCAACTGCAACCTTTTCATCCTGAATTTTTATCGATGAGCTGACAGAAGACATTGGGAATGCCCGAACTTTGCGGGACAACTTGATGTCTGAGAATGTCAAGCCCACTATCGCATTCATTGCCTTTTCACCAACTCGAACAGCATCGTAGCACGTTATTGTAGCATCTCCGACGACTAACCTAATCACCCTTCACAATAATAATGATTATAAAATGAATTCCACTAATCATCTGTTCGAGAACAACTTACCTGCTTTCTTGCGTGCAAAAATTAATAAGGAATTTCTCATGAAGAAAAAACCCGTCTTAATAATTTGGTAAGAAAAAACAGCTTTTTCTGAAAATGACGACATTTTACTAAAAAACTTAAAATTGTAAATATTTACTGGTTGGAGATTTATTTACATATGTATATATATTCTAAAAGGTAATTAAATTATTTACAACTTTTTTCAAATGAATTTCTTTCTTGGATGAATATTTTAGACGATATGAAGGAATGTTTGATGAAAAAAGTGAGGAAAAATG
>CAKJUN010000035.1:0-56307 GCA_917880885.1 Limnephilus marmoratus
CATGCACACATCAAATTCCCAAAGTTTCATCGCAATCGGATGAATGGTTTAGCAACGCATAGGCATCTACTATATACATGGTGTTAAGGGACGTACTTGACTTACTTTAACCAGTGATTCCTGACATTATTTGGAGTAAAAAATGTAAATGAAATTTTGGTCTCCGGTGACATTTTTGATGTTTTTGTTTTTTTTTTCTACAAATACATTAAAAAATGGTAGTTGTTGTACAGTTGGAGGCGGGGTAAGGGGTTTGTCGGACACCCGGCTGGGTGACCAGTGACGACATGCGGAAGAATTTTTTTTTTTTTTGATTTTGAAGAAAAAATTTTTGAAAACAAAAAAAAAAGTCGTCAAAAAAAGTCACCGGAGACCAAAATTTCATTTATATTTTTTACTCCAAATGATGTCAGGAATCACTGGTTAAAGTAAGTCAAGTACGTCCCTTAACACCCTGTATATACAAACATATTTTAATTTTTATATATATAGATCGACTACCCGCATTAGAGGGGAAGCGAAGGATGAAGGTTTAAAGGTACATTTTTTTCAGATCTAGTCACCGAACACCGCCAAAGTCATTTTAAGCATCATTCTAATTTTAGTGATTGTAAGTAGAAATTTTAATATTTCTATTTTTGAATCTGACAATTCATGTTGGAATTTCTATGATATGAAGCTTATTTCCACTTTAATTTATTTAACCGGTTTCAGCTTGTTAAAGTCATCTTCAGACTGGTACAAATTATTCTGAGAGAGGGGTGGTCTAGAAGGAATTTAATCAATTATGTTAATTACATTTTTTACTAAGTCGTCTTTGACTGTTGAATTTCTAATTACTTTGATTATTCCCAGTAAGCTTAATTACCTCAGGTTTGTAGCTCACTTCGTATTTTTCGGGGGATACCTTAATATGAATTATTAATTACCTAATTTTATCGTTTTCAAATCGTTATTATATTTTTTGATGATATGAAAATTTTTATTGATTTTTGAAGGGATACGTGTTTACATTGGAGTAAAAATAATTATATAATGGTCATTAGGTATATAAACAAAATACATATTTTACTTTAGAACACATAATGAAAAATTACAATGTATATAGAAGCGTGTTATCAATATGTTATGTACGAGTATATAAACCGTAGGTTAAGATTAATTTGTAGCCGAAACCGGTTACGGTCAAATAAATCAAAGTAGAGATACATTTCATATTTGTTTTATTATAACAGCAGATATTTTGTCTATGCGATACTTTTTCGAACACCATTTTTCAGCGCCCCTGTTCGATTGTTTACTGTCGTCTCTGGCAACACTGAGACCCGCGTGACCTTTCCTCCATTTGGTAATTTAGACTGCGGCGGGTGTTGCCAGATGGGATACGTTGCCAGGAAAAACACTCAAACTTTTACAAACCTAACCTAACCTAATTTCTGGGGATGGGAACTAGGAATAGGCTACATACACACTACACTGAACGGAAGGTAATTCCTAGAAATGTCATCTTTGTATATTTGAAAGAAAATTAAGACCGGGAAGACGGACCAATGAAATAGATTTTTTGTTCAAGAATAAATTTAATATGTGATATTTATTTCACAAGAAGGACCGTTTTGCATTTCGTCTGTCTGTAAAAATATGTACCTTTGCGTTCTTTCGAAAATCTGCTACTTCCATTTTTTTATTCAAACAAGCCTTACTTTGACTGGATGGATTTAACTTTGTACTTTGGCTATTTAACTAAATCTGACACAAAGTTATTATGGTGCCTTTAACCTAAAGAAAGTTTCAAAAATATAATTGTAATTGAGATAGTGACGTTTCTTTGAACTTATTGTTGATTGAGCATAACGAAGTCCGGTTTTTGCTCGACCATTTTGCTTTTCGTCTGTCTGTAAATTTGTTTTTTTATGTTCCGGTTCCGGTTTCAAAATGGTGGCCGTTTTAACGTTTTAGTAAATATTATTATTTCAAATATTGAGTTGTCGTGTTTATTAATTAAGGGCCCGCAACCCGGATTTCTACCGATTTATTACATATTTCCCTTAAACACGGTAAGTTTTAAAGCTCTTAAAAAAATATATGTTATTCTTGAAGATACTATCTAGACTTTGCCCGCGCCGAAACGCAAATTATATAAAATTCCCTCGATAGAAAAAAATCGCAAAGTATGCTCCAAAAATTATTATAAACACAATTATTATAAATACAGCTATTTACTCATGTATTTGAGTTTTGAAAATTATAATTCATTTGTTTTTTCCTTAATTGTCTTTTTTCTTTGCGTCACTTAGTTTACAAAATGGAAAACTTGAAATATCGCGTTATTTACGAGTACGAGTTCCACCGTCGCACCAGTGCTGCAGAAACGGCTCGAATGATTAATGATGTGTATGGCGACGGTGCCGCAAAAGAAAACACAGTGCGTTTTTGGTTCCAACGTTTTCGTTCTGGAAATTTCGATCTGCAGAACAAGCCCCGTGGACGGCCGGAGACCAAAGTTGATAATGAAGAATTGAAGGCTATTGTGGAAGTAAATCCGTTGCAAACCACGTCCGAGTTAGCTGCAGACTGCGGTGTTAGTGATAAAACTGTTTTAATCCACTTGAAGCAAATTGGAAAGGTGAAAAAGCTTGAAAGGTGGGTACCTCACGAATTGAGTGAAGCAAATCAACAAACGCGCGTTAGAACGTTAGACCACACACTGCACAACAGACGGCTACCAAATTAGAGGAGCTTCAATTGGAATGTCTAAGATATCCAACATACTCTCCGGACCTTGCCCCAACAGATTACCATTTTTTTCAAAATTTGGATAACTTCTTGCAGGGGAAAAAATTCAACTCCGATGGAGCAGTCCAAACCGCCTTCAAAGATTTTATTGATTCCCGTCCGAATAGTTTTTTTAGTAAAGGGATCGATGAACTACCTATGAGATGGCAAAAGTGCATAGATAGAAATGGTACATACTTTGATTAAATAAATATATTATATTTAAAAAATATCGACTTTATGTTCCTCCCATACAAAACGCCAATTTCATATGTAAGGACCTAATATTATGTTTATTTGGCTATTTTATGTTTTAATTGGTTATTTCATTTTTATTTTATTCTTTCTCCTCTCTTTTTTTCCTTTTGCTATGCTAAACAAATAACAGTTAGCTACTATATTTTCAACTTTTTCATTATTTTATTTTATATTCTTACTCTTCTTTTTATTTCCTTATTTTATTTCGTCAATTTTCTTTCTTTTTTGTACAAAGCATTCTCCACATGTTCATACCCATAATTATTTGACTGTCCTAAAACGGGATAATACTCCTAGTTGGGCAGTCAAAATTTAATAAATAATGTATTTAAATGTATAATAGGTTCCATGACAGTTCATCCTGCGACAATTCATCCGGCGACAGTTCATCCTGCGACAGTTCATCCGGCCGACAGTTCATCCTGCCGACAGTTCATCCTGCCGACAGTTCATCCCGCCGACAATTCATCCGGCGACAATTCATCCTGACAATTCAACCTAACCTAACCTAACCTATAAGTATAAGTAAGTCGTATTTATTATTCACGCATGCGTCTTCGGAGAGTCGAAATTATTGTTAGTAAAAATATTTTTACAGCGGATTTCCACTCAAGATGCCTTCAGATATAAGTATATCGATTTTGGTTGTACGGCCGTATATCCTCTTTGCATACTTACTTAATAAAAAATCTTCTAAATGATCAGGCAGGATGAATTGTTGCCGGATGAATTGTCGGCGGGATGAACTGTCGGCAGGATGAACTGTCGGCAGGATGAACTGTCGGCCGGATGAACTGTCGCAGGATGAACTGTCGCCGGATGAATTGTCGCAGGACGAATTGTCGGGTCACCGTATAATATTGTGCTAAATAAATAAAAAAATTAAAATAAAATAAAATATTTCACCTCTCTTATGGCACCCACTCATACTGAAAATAGGCTTTTATCCAAAAAAAACCTTCGTGAAATCGACACATTTGAATGAAATTTCTGCAAATACGTGTTTCGGGTAGTTTTGAAAAACATTCGCCAAAAATGTTGTACGGATTTTTCGCGATGAAAAGCTTTCAATGTGATTACTATTTTTTTTTAACAAAGCAAACATTTCCGGGTCACGAATAACTTGGTACTTTTGGGACCACTACTGTTTATTAAACTCATAAACGATCTCACCGCACAACTTTTTTGGAAATGTTTATTATATGCGGATGATGTTAAAAAAATGTATTCGCAACAAGACTGCGAAACTTTACAAAAAGACCTACATAATGTAGTTACGTTTTCTCAATGGTGTTTAGATAATACCATGGAATTAAATATTAGCAGACGAAATATCATCTCGTGCACGAAAATGTTCCTAAAATTGGTCAATACGATTACACGATCCGCGATGAAATCCTGAAACGAGTAGATATCTGGGAATCTTGCTTGATTCAAAACTAACATTCAGAAACCATTACCAGCACATTGTCAATCATCAGGCTAATAGAAATTTCGATTTTATCACTAGAATCATCGTTCAAGCACGTCAGTAGCTTCAGAATCCTGTAGTACTCGTATGTAAGAAGTATCTTAGAGTACGGCTCTCACATTAGGTCCCCACATTATGCAATTCGGTTCCATGCCAACTCAGAATCAGGTCAACTCAACACTTCTCCGAAAAGTCATTAAAAGCTATGAAAAAAATATTGAAAAACAGCCTGTAACCCATTTAACTTTTTTTTCATCACTTTAAATGACATTTCAAAGGAGGTGTTGAGTTGATTACATTCTGAGTTAAGTTAATATAATAAAAAAATAAGACCACCATTCATTATTGAAACGTTGCTTTAAGTGGCTTTAGGTGTATTTGGTGACTAGATGTGAATAGCCAGGTGCTTCCTCAACCTACCAGTAACACGTGGAATCCCCAAATTATTATACATTACATTAATTATGTATACATATATTTATTTTTTTATTTATTTATCTGTATATGTTTAAGTTCGGTCACAGGTGCTTTTTCGATGCCTTTTTAGGTGCTCTTTCGATGCCAGACGTGGGAGATACATAAATGCGTACGAACATACATACGTAAATTCAAATTTGTAATACATTTTAACATTCTTTCTTTGCGTTGAAAAAATTATCTTCTAATAAAATAAAAAAAAAATTGTAAAAGGAAGTGTGGGTAAATTCTATAAGAGTATACTTTAACAAAGAGGGAGAGAGATGAAGTAAAATAGACATGGATATAATTATTATATAAGTTAGATTTGACAGGATTACATTATTTTATTTAGGTTAGGTTATATATTATGTAAATTTAAAAACTGGATCGAAGACATCGATCATTTAAAATTTAGAAGGACGTAAACATTTTTGATAAATTATTTAATTCTGCGCAATCCATCTGCTATGTTATTACACCAGTTCCTTCAATAAAGTCACATCCAAGGCAATAAAAAGGTAAAGAAATATGGATATTGAATTTCTCAGAAGCGAATTTTGACATAGGTAGCGTTCATAAATATCGTGAAATATTTGTCAAATTTTAGGGAAAACGCGGTCATGCTTTTCTCGAAGTTGAGCGTATATTTTAATATAATACATGTAGTCGCAGACATATTGAATGAATTATGGGTTTTCAAAACGATACAACTATCGGAATAGCTTAGCGAACAGTGGACACTGAGAAGCAATCTGACTTACCTTAATTTCACACAGCTTGTTATTCTGTGGTTCAATACTTCGGCGCCTCGAGGGATCACGGGGTTCAGCACTGTACAATTTTCCATAAGAATCGATATTAAAATGACCGAGATGTCATAGAGGTGATATCTGCATGAGTTACTTCAATAAGTTACCTCATTAATGCACAACTTTTAAAATTCGTCGAGAGCCATAAAATACTTTCAAATAATCAATATGGATTTGAAAAAAATAAAAGTACGTCAGATGCCGTTGCTAGTGTGACAGACTTCATTGTAAAAAGCCTTGATAAAGGAAATAAATGTATCTCAATCTTTTTAAACCTTTCTAAGGCTTTTGATACAATATCACACATTATACTAATTTAAAAAAACTAGAGAAAATTGGCATTACGGACAAAGGGCTAAACTTCTTCCAAAGCTACCTAAATGGAGGCCAGCAACAGGTTAAAATACAGAATACCCTCAGTAATCAGCGCTCAACTGACTATGGAATTCCACAAGGAAGCGTTTTGGGACCGACTCTGTTCTTACTGTATATTAACAACTTTTGCAACCTTGAAATTCAGGGACACATTGTTAGCTTTGCAGACGATACTGTCTTATTATTCGAAGACAATAATTGGTCAGCTGTATTAAAAAGCTGAAAAAAATATTAACTTCATTTAAAAATGGTTAGACATCAACACGCTTACCCTTAACACAAAGAAAACAAAATATGTTACTTCAAGCATCAATACTACAGGCCAACCTAATTGCCATATTACTCCATAAAAATTCATAGCTGTATGAATTCCAATGAATGTAGTGAGTGCCCCAGTATAGAGCGCACTTCACAGATGAAGTACCTTGGCCTCACCATTGACCCATACCTCAAATGGAACCTACACACCCAGATCATTGCAAATAAAATTAGAAAAACAATACACTTCTTCAGATCTATAAGGAACTTTCTTAACTTACAACTCCTAAAAACGATTTATTTTGCAATCACCCAATCTATCATTGAGTAAAGTATCATTCCATGGGGAGGGGGCACTTCATCAGCTCTAGATCCTGTCCTGGAGAGTGATGACGTCAAACGATTCATCATACATACGATGGTTTTCGGAGGATCTTTAAAAATTAAAACTTTGACAATTATTTTAACTATTAAAACTAACTATAAAAATAATAATAAATGTCCAGTTATTTAGGTTAGAAGGTCATTCATTATTCATTAAAAAAAAGTTTAAATTGGACTGGAGTTCCTTATTGACTGGTTGTTCCTTGGGAGTTATTGTTCCAAAACGTCATATTAACTACTCCCAAGACGCAATCAGTCTGTTAAAAGAACTAGTGAAGTTATCACCTGCCTTGAATCCTCGGTTCTTTAAGATTGATTCAAACGGAGGCTTGTGCGTGTGATCAGCCAAGTGATTTATCGGTGCCATAATAACACAACCAAAACGTGCCAGGTGATTGGAGGTTATCTACCACTTACCCGCCCTGGTATAAGTAACAGACGGTTATTCCTTCAAGGCTCTCGCAAGGACTCTAATTTTTTTGAACAAACGAAGCTACATTTAGTTTATAACGAATTTAGACCTCCAATGTCCCTGCATACGTTGTTAGTAAGCAGTATGCAAGTGCTTAGAGGGTCAGGTGAGTCGGATTCCATAGTTCACATAACCCCATAGTTGTGTCATATTGAAACACCATATTTTTTATTGTTTTCTAAATTATTGATTGCAGCCCAGTGAATTCGCGATTTATCTGCGTCTACACACTAGAGATTTTCTGTTCTGTACAAATTAAAAGTAGAAATTTTAAAAATCGAGCGAAAAATATTTTATAATGTTCACTCTCGTATTAAACCAAAACTACATTGCAAACACGTCCCACGGGAATATTTATGTAGAATAATACAAATACGTGAATTTCACAGAATTTTGATATTGTCCTTGTAAATTAAAGCAATTAAATGATTTACGAAGATAACGAGTCCCTTGGGAAGTGAATGGTTTCCAGCGATAAAGCATATATATATTTATTACTCGGCTATTGTCCTGGGGATAAATTTAATTCAGAAATGTATTGTAGTTCAGTAGAGTTCAGCTTTTTAAAATTTTGAATATTTGAATTGTTTTATTTAATTAATTTTGTTGGGAAATATTGAAAGACGTGTTAATTGACAAGTGTAGTGGATTTATATTTATATCGATCTAACTTACCAATACACCTGCGATAAAAGGACAAAAACCTCAAATCTACTGAACATTCTAAAATTAAATATATCTTTTGCCAAAAAACCATCAATTCCGTTCTACAAAATGATAGCCCTTCAACATGAAATAAATAATACCATGGGGATAAAGAGGTTTAAAACAACATCAAAATATGGCATCAATAAATAAACATGAATATAAGAAAATCAACAAACTTGAAGATGATAAAATCAACATCAATAAAGTAGATGAAATCATCAAACGTGAAGGTGATGAAATCAACAAACATGAAGATGCGGAAATTATGATGTAACACCACAGATCAGCACACAAATCTATGATCTGCGCGTAACACACAGAACTACCTACAATCCGCCTTAGAACAGTGATCCCTAGTGAATAGTGAGGAGGACTTTGAAAACTGTTGATTGCTACAGTTTGTATTTACCATTTTACGGGGGTAATGTGTGTGTGGATAGATTGTGTATAAAACAAATAAACGTTTAACACTTTACTTACCAGTTTATTGAAACAATTTACTTCCAACCATAATTTAATATTTATAAAGAATTCGTATATGAAAGTGGAAACCAACAAGAAGCGATTTGCAAATCTGTTATTTCTTCGGCATTCTTGAACAGAATGGTTCCATTTAATTTGTCACGCCAGATGGTGACTATGTGAGAATGTTAAGGGATCGCTATTGACGTATGAGGAACCAATAGGAATGCTTCCAATTCAAGATCGCTGCATCGGTGTAGTCTATTAAAAATTAAATTGAAAAAAAAAATCGATCAAAGTAAAAAAATTATGTCATCTCTACCACTTAACTGTACTTCCTCACAATACAAGAACTTTGCAGATTTCAGAGTGTAGTATTTTTTAAATTAAATTTACCTCTTTGAATTTCATTTTTGTTATCCTGATTGATCTTGCTAATACTACAAAGAGGGTAGATTTGATTGTTTGTTTGCATTGAATTGGCTCCAAAACTACTGAACCAATTTGAAAAATTCTTTCACCAATAGAAAGCTACATTATCAGTGAGTAACATAGGCTGTACAAATGGTAAGCTCTGGCGTTATGAAATTTGTATAAATGAAAATGTGTGTATTTCATATACTTTAGCGGCAGGGAGAAAAAGCAGGGGGAAGGTGGGGTTTGTGGAGAGGGAAGACACGAGGGAGGGGGAAGGTGGAGTAGGTGGAAAAAAACGGGGATGCGCGGGAAAGGACATGCAGGGAGAATCAATTTATTTCTTTCAATGGGAGAGCAACGCATGCTGGGTACCAGCTGGTTGATTTAATAAAGGTATGAATGATGTGAAATCTTGGAAGTGGAAAATAACCCATTTCCCGAAATCGAGATTAAAACTAGTCAAAGAGACTCCTCAGATAGATTTGACGGTCAATAATTCATTTTATGCGTTATGCGTTACCATATGTAACGTTATTATTACATATATACTTATATATGTATTTATGTATCATTTGATACATTTTTTCTTATTAATTCACTTTATAAGGGCTCTTTCAATTTAGACGTTTCATGTCGGACTTGGTCGGACTGCTGCCGCACATTTACTGTGCCGCTTGTTATAACCCGCTGCCGTGCTGCTGCCGTGCCGCTGCAGTACGGTAGCAGTCCGATACCAAACGCCTAAATTGAAAGCGTTTCTGACTGCCGTGCGTTTGTATGCTAGTGATGTTTAGACGTGGGTCGTTTGATGTTTTAAATTCATTTTGAACATATAAGATGTTTAAATAATAATTATTATTCTGAATTTGCCAACCATATATGACGACCTCCGTAGTCCATTGGCTAAGACTCTTGACTCACATTCCGGAGGTCGCGGGTTCGAACCCGGCATGCGCAAATAAATTTTATTTGATTAATTTGTGTTATTTCACAATTAATTCATTTAAAATAATATATAGTATATTTGCGGCATGTTCCAGAGTGAAAGATACTATCAGTATCGCCCTGGTGTAAGACCACCATTCAGAATTGAAACGTTGCTTGAAAATGGCTTTAGCCGTGTTTAGTGACCAGATCTGAATAGCCAGGTACTTCCCAACCTTCCTCTTCCCCACCTCCTTCCCCTCCCCGCTACCTTCAGCCTCACAACATACCCCAATTGGGAATGCCATAGTCTTACTGGCTCCAGACGGGAGCAGCTGAGACTCTTGTGAAGTATTCATATAAAAAAAACTTTTAAATTCTGAATGATGGTCTTAGACCAGGGCGATACTGAGAGTATCTCCTACTCTGTAACGTGAAAACGTAACGTAAAATCCTCTATAAATTTTTCACACATACCTTCCCAAGCATTTTTTGTTTCCGTGCGATTACTGTATTTGTCGCTTTTGGAGTTCCATATAGCAAGGCGTATTTCAATTTCATTTATTTATTTATTTATTACAGGCCCTGATGGGCTTTTACATTATAATTTATAAGTTAAGTAACAAACAATGATGAAAATATAATACAATGAGAAAAGAAAATACACACAACAGTGTAACAACAAAACAAATAATAAAATAAAAATATATATTATTATGTAAAAATGATAAGTCTCGTATTCAATATAAACAAAAATTGAAGTAATTATGTAAATCTATTTGTGCCTAGAAGAATAAAAGTGATAGAATATACAACGTTTATACTGATTAGTTTTAATATGAAATATATCACCTAGATTAGAATATTTATTTCCGAGACTGTAAAGTCTCGGAAACGGAGAATTTTGATAAGCTAGTGTCCTGGTGTTATTGAAGTAGAAGGGTAATAAATGTCGACATGATTTTTGGGGAACATGGATATTGATAAATTGAAGTAATTCAGAACAGTCAATTTTGTAATACAGTATTTTATGTAATAATATTAAATCTGTGCTTATTCTTCTTTCTGAAAGTTTCAATAGAGACGTTTTATCCAGGAGATAATTGTAATCAATGTTTAGTATAGGAATATGCAATTTATAGTTTATAAACCTTAGAAACTTCCGTTGAATCTTTTCAACGTTGTCTGAATGAATGTTGTAAAAGGGAGACCATAACGTCGAGTTATATTCAAGTTGGCATCTGACAAGGGTTTTATATAACATAATAAATGTGTCTAAATCATTGAAATCTTTTGCAGCTCTCAAAACAAAACCAAGAGTCTTTAGGGCTTTGTTGATAATATTATTAATATGACATACAAAGGTGAGTTTACTGTCGAACATAATGCCTAGATCCATAATTTCACCAACACAATTTAAATTTTCATCATTTAAGGAGTACTGAAAAATAAGAGGATTATTTATTTTTGAAAAATGAATGAACTGACATTTATTTATATTTAATGCTGGTTTGTTAATAGAGCACCATTCAAAAAGATATATCAAGTTAGTTTGAAGTATAATACAATCATTAATGTGGTTAATCTCTTTATATAGTTTCATGTCATCGGCAAACAGTAGCACATTTATGTCAGTAAATATATCAACAATATCATTTATAAATATAATAAACAAAATGGGCCCTAAATGGGAGCCTTGCGGCACTCCACTTGTTGCTATAAATTTGTATGACTGTGTACCATTTATTTTCACACTAAGAATTCTTTTGGACAAATAACTAATAAACCAATTTAATAAACTACCATAAACTCCAAGTTTCGCCAATTTATTGATTAGTATTTTGTGACACACCTTGTCAAAGGCCTTGCTAAAATCAGTGTATATTGAGTCAACCTGGCACCTGATGGCTAAAGATTTAGATATGAAGTTTTCGTATATTAGTAAATTGGTCAGTGTAGATTTATTTGAACAAAAGCCATGTTGGTAGGGAGTTATAATTTTTTTAACGTTTGTGGATATTTTATGGAGGACAATTTTTTCAAAAAGCTTGGGTATCGATGATTGGATACATATTGGTCTATAATTTGTTACGTCCGTTTTGTCTCCTTTTTTAAAAATGGGTGTAAGAAAACTGTGTTTCCATGTATCAGGGAAACTGCCTGTCTCTAGTGACTGGTTAAAAATTTGAAAAAGAGGAACAACTAAGCCGTTTAAACATTCTTTAATTAGCACAGGTGGAATATTATCAGGTCCTGCATTTTTTCTAGCATCTAACAAATTTACATGGTTTTTGATATCTTTAATTTCTATGCGTACTTCAGATATATCCAGACTAAGATTCGATGTGAATTTTGGAATTTCGTTGCTAGGTATATCCTCTTCATACACAGATTTAAAATAATCGGCGAAAAGATTTACAATGTTTTTATCATTACACCCAATTTTTCCATTAAAATTCATAGAAGTTGGAATACCTAAGTTAGTATTTTTTTGAGAATTAGTGTAATTCCAAAACTGTTTTATATTTACTCGAATTTCACTTTCAATTTTGTCAATGTAATTTTTATAGCACAATTTTGAGATTTTACAACACTCCCTTCTTAACGATTGAAATTTATTTTAATCACTCGTCAGTCTGGGTCGCTTGTAATTTTTATGAGCTATTTTCTTACTATATTTTAAAGTGATCAAATTGGAACTAAACCAGTTTGGAAAATGAGAAATTCTATTACGTCGAAGGGGCACAAAATTTGCTATAGCATCATTTAGAATGTCATAGAATTTATTTACATTATCGTTAATATCTGCGTTTTCCAGAAAGGACCAGTCTGTTGTATTTAAGCAATCAGAAATTTTTTGAAAATTTGCTTTACGGAAGTTATAAGATGACTTGATATTTTTAAGATGAGTGTTGTTAACAAAGGGAATAACTATGTCCAGAGGAGGATGGTAAACGTCTACAGGTAATAGTTCTTCCAAAGATTTACATACGTTAGCAGTGGGCTCACTGCAAAAAACTAGATCAAGAATGCGACTATTTATATTAGCGACAGTTTTAGTTGTGGGATTGATAAATAATTCGACATACCCAGAATCTCTCTTTCACTAAGATTAGAAGTTGACATATTAATACCAGATAATTCAGGGTCATCATGGTTCCAGGATATATTTGGCAAGTTATAGTCTCCTACTACGACAAGTTTGGCACTGGGATATTTAAACCTTAAAAATTCCACGTCCTCAATATGTTTTGTATACAGCTGTGTATCGGAGGATGGCGGTAAATATAAACATCCAATTATTAACTTGCCAGCATTTTTGTTTTCAAGCAACACGAATATTTGTTCAACCTCACTATTTTTGTTTTTAAGCACTTTTGACGGAATACGTTTGTGGACAGCAATCAGGGCTCCACCCCCTCTTGTATTGGAGCTGGTGTTTGAACTGCGGTCTACTCGGTAGATGTGGTGATCGTGCAATCCAAGTTCCGCTGAGAAAATTGATGGTGTTAACCAGGTTTCCGTTAACATGATGACATCGTGTGAGAGAGTCGGCGCACTTATTCTGAATTCCTTTAGTTTCGTTCTGATGCCTCTGACGTTCTGATAGTAGATGTTACATTTATTTAGTTGGAGTTTTTTGGCAAAATATTGACGATTTTGGGTAGGTTATTTATATATTTTATTGTTAAATTTGATTCACCATTTTTTTTTCTAGTCTCCAGCTTGTCCCGAAGCATTATCAGGTGTTTTCTTTGTTGAATGGTCTGATCATTTCTGGCTTTGATACCATCTTTGAATTTTTTGTTATTGATCAAAATTGTACTAACAAAATGTTCCTCTTTGAATTCTAACTTGATTGGTCTACATTTATTCGTGGCTTTCTTTGTTCCCAACCTGTATATTTTAATATCATGAGCATTAAAGGAAGTATCAATGTTTTTCAGGGCCGTGGTAACTTTATTCGCGTCATCGGAAATATTTATTGAGGTTAGATCAGAAGTGCTTTTAAATTTATAAATTTATAAATTCTTCCACGTTTATATCATCCATTTTAAGCAAACAGTAAACTTGAAAATTCGATGAAGTTAGCTCTCAGCTCTCAGCTCTCACGTCTTGTCACCGCACTATTCAACAGCGAAATGAACACGTGGAGCTTGAGACTTTGCCGTCCTGTTGTCGAGCGTTCTCGGTACCGAGGCCGCACTGTTGCCGCATGGTGTATTTTGTATGAAAACAAATGATCGTCCGTGCGCCGTACGACAAACGCCCTGCTTCGGCACTGCAGCCATCCGACATGAAAAGTCTAAATTGAAGGCGCACTAAATCTCAAACAAAATTAAGTGCGATTAAAGAGATGAGAAAATTTTCTGTATTTCACGATTTTCCTTAAATATAAACTTTTGTTTTACTTTTAAAAAAACTTATAGTTGTATTTCTTTATTTTCAGATACGGAGCTGGTATTCAGGGACCGATTCGGCGGTCTAGCTGTTATGAATGCCGACAACCTCACCAGTAGACTGCTTATGACAAACTCTACTTTTGTAAGTACTAGTAATAATATTTTAGAATTGTAGATACTCTCATCATCGCCCTGGTGAAAGACCACCATTCTGAATCGAAATTTTGCTTGAAATGGCATTCACCATATTTGTTGACCAGATCTAATTAGCCAGGTACTTCCCAATCTTTTTCTTCATAATCTCCTTAATAACTTTTTTAACCTCACAGCATTCCCCGATAAGGGATGCCGTAGTCCTGCTGGATCCGGTCATTGGACCTCCACCACTTACCCGCCCTAGTATAAGTAACAGATGATTACTCCTTCATGGCTCTCGCAAGATTCTAATTTTTTTGTTAAACGAAGCTACATTTATTTATTTTGAACGAATCTAGACCTCCAGTCTCCCTGCATACGTTGTTAGAAAGCAGTATGCAAGTGTTTAACAGGGAAAAAAACATAATACAACAAATCAGGTTAGTAATACAAGCAAAAATAACAGTTACCTCTACCGGATCTGCCGGATCTGCCCTGATGATGGACACTGCAACGATGTCCGAATCGTTGGCTAAAGAAGGAGGTAGCGCAACACGGCATAACACCCCAAAAACAAGTAACGAAAATGCTTTTGGCCGTGAAAATCTTAAAACGTATATAAAAAAAACTTGTTCAAGAAGCTCATGAGGCAGCATTGCATCATGTGAAAAGCCCTGGTATAGCACCTGTATAAATAGAAAGAGAACATACGTTAAACAATTAAGTTTCAAATCATTTGGCAAGTACCAATAAAAAATGTCAATTGCGTTCGGCCTGATATAAACCACACTAGCATCCGTGTCCCTTAGCCAACAACCCAGTGAAGCCTCAAAGAAAGTTAGTTGAATAATGGTGGTAAAATACCTGAAGACTTCAAGAAAAAAATTCAGCGTTGAGTGGTCGGAGGCGGGACAAAGGAAAGTTAAGCCCTGGCGCAAATTGAGCCCAGTCCACGCATGTCCACGCACAGCACCGCGTGGCCGAAACCCAGCCTACTACACGTTTTTTTAATAGTAGCGCATATTGAACACAGCCCACACCCACGCCATACCCACGCCATACCCACCCTCACTTCTCGCAGTATGCAAGATGATGGCAAGGCAGCAACTTCTTGTCGATTTAGAATCTGAATCTGAGGATGAAGAAATATTTATCATGTTGCACCTAGGAGGCCTTGGGGAAAATAATTTCCCTCAGGGCCTATGTCATCTTTGGGGATGCTGTGCAGAGGGGTTTTTAGGGAAAGGAAGAAGAGGAGAGTTCTGGGAAGAAAAAGGGTTTGAGGGGTGGGTAGGAATCTGGAGTTCACTGTGTCCCTGTCATCCGCCTCCAAGACCTAGACAAACCCCACTCTATGAACCCGGGCACCCCTTTAAAGTCACCAAACGTAACGAACCACTTGGGGTGACCTATGGCAGAGGTGTTGGTTATTCAATAAAGGTTCCCGGGGCGGCGTTACCCATTCCCGCCTCCCAAATAAAAATATATAGAAAGTGTGATAACAGTATAATTTACTACATTATATTATATACTGCTATCAATTTATACATTATACTATATATAATATAATTTAATTCTTTGGCTATCTTCTCGAACAAATCATCCTTCAGTTTGGCTCTAATGTAATCATGAGTCGTATCATATACCTAACATAGGAAAGCCTCTAACCATTTCAATTCATTTTTCCATGTTCTAGTAACAAAACTAGTTCACAC
Organism: Limnephilus marmoratus; assembly: GCA_917880885.1. Classification (NCBI taxonomy): domain Eukaryota; kingdom Metazoa; phylum Arthropoda; class Insecta; order Trichoptera; family Limnephilidae; genus Limnephilus; species Limnephilus marmoratus. The sequence goes on from CAKJUN010000035.1 coordinate 16,026, forward strand.
AGACAAAACTAGGGACCCACGATCCACGAAACTGTGTCGAAAGCACAACACGCCCACGCGCGACGAAGCTTGGGACTGGGCTGGCCGTGGAATGTGTTTAATATGCACCGCTCCGACAGAAACCATGTTCTACAAAATAACCACGCGTGTGCTGTGCGAGAACTGTGCGTGGACTGGCCGTAATTTGCGCCGGGCCTGGCCGTTTAAGCAAGCTTCAAGCATTCATTTATTATTGGGGGTGGCGCAAATAAATTTGAGATAGATCTGCAAGAAAAACATATGTAACTAAACATGAAGGAGGGACGAGGTCAATATAGGCCCTTACTTTTTTTAATGCGACCGTGGTCGCGCTCAGACAATTAATTCTGACCCATATTGTCATACGATCAGGACTTTTCTGGCTACAAAAATGCAAAATCAGATCGGCTACAACTGCAACACATTTTTCCAACAAGATGGAGCCACTTCTCATGTTACAAATGACTCCCTAGCTGCTCTTCGTGAATTATTCCCTGAAAGAGTAAGTCGCCGAGGAGACATGTACTGGCCACCGACAAGCTCAGAATTAAGGCCTGCTGATTTTTTCCTATGGGGCTACTTTAAATCTGGATGTTTTAAAGCAAAAAATCACTGACGAAATTAACGCTATTCCAAGAGCGATGGTTCAGCGAGTGATTGAACATTTTAGTGCCAGGCTAAATTGGCGTGAAGAAGTGGATGGTGCGCACTTACAAGCGGTTATTTTTCATAAATAAAATTTAAAACCTGTTCTTTAATTTAAAATTAATTATAACAAGTTTGAAAGAATTCTGGTGTTTTATTTTTAAGTATCAAAAACGAAAAGCAATCTGAAACACCCCATATTTGCTTCTGTAGGCGGAAAAAATAGGCGTATAATATACGAGTATCAATAAATTAATAATAATATTAGGTCCTTACACATGAAATTGGCGTTTTGCCGTACTGGCAAATTTGATCTCAAATATCTTTTCTTTGGTTAAGAATTCCAAATTCAAATTAATACAGCTCATGTATTTGAGTTTCGAAAATTATAATTCGTTTGTTTTTTCCTTAATTGTCTTTTTTCTTTGCGTCACTTAGTTTTCAAAATGGAAAACTTGAAATATCGCGTTATTCACGAGTACGAGTTCCACCGTGGCACCAGTGCTGCAGAAACGGCTCGAAGGATTAACGATGTGTATGGCGACGGTGCCGCAAAAGAAAACACAGTGCGTTTTTGGTTCCAACGTTTTCGTTCTGGAAATTTCGACTGCAGAACAAGCCCCGTGGACGGCCGGAGACCAAAGTTGATGATGAAGAATTGAAGGCTATTGTGGAAGTAGATCCATCGCAAACCACGTCCGAGTTAGCTGCAGGCTGCGGTGTTCGTGATAAAACTGTTTTAATCCACTTGAAGCAAATTGGAAAGGTGAAAAAGCTTGAAAGGTGGGTACCTCACGAATTGAGTGAAGCAAATCAACAAACGCGCGTTAGAACGCTAGACCACACACTGCACAACAGACGGCTACCAAATTAGAGGAGCTTCAATTGGAATGTCTAAGAAATCCACCGTATTCTCCGAACCTTGCCCCAACAGATTACCATTTTTTTCGAAATTTGGATAACTTCTTGTAGGGGAAAAAATTCAACTCCGATGGGGCAGTCCAAACCGCCTTCAAAGATTTTATTGATTCCCGCCCGAATGGTTTTTTTAGTAAAGGAATCGATGAACTACCTATTAGATGGCAAAAGTGCATAAATAGCAATGGTACATACTTTGATTAAATAAATATATTACATAAAAAAAATCGACTTTATGTTCCTCCCATACAAAACGCCAATTTCATATGTAAGGACCTAATAGTTGAAGAACTCAAATTTCGATATCATGTCATTGTAATTATTAAATATTTTGTTTAGTTTGTTTTATATTGATACAATTTGAATAGAACAGAAGGGCGTGTGGAGCGCGCAGGTAAGTGATATTCACATAAGAAATGAATCAAGGTTGACAGGCTTGACTAGAATGGCTTTGTAACTGTCGTTAAAAATCATCGACATAAAAATAAGCGTAATATATTTATAGCATTTTTCCAATCAGATTTATATCACATCTTTCCTATTCCAGTCATAAATCACTGCTTTCTCCAATTTCCTATCCACGTAGCAAACGTCAACACGTCGCCTTTCTCAATACGTATAGGCATACTACACCGAATAGACTATCTCTAGAAGTGGGATCTAATGCCATTACTTCGTTGACTGAGCTTAGGGAAGTTTTTTAACCACCGACCGTTTGGCTTTTCGTTTTACTGTAATTTTTTTGTACATTACGTTTCCGGTTCAAGATGGTGGCCGTGTTGGATACTGCATTTTCTAGAGTTCTCAAATCTGAATAATCAATGGTACCTACTACCTATATACCTAAACTAACTGACTTACCATCACGCCGTTTCCTCGCAGGGGTAGGTAGAGAGGACGGACCGCCAAACAATTCGGTCTGGGCACTCACTCTTTGCCTCATTCACATTCAAACATCGTCTCATACATATCTACTCTTTATAATTCTGACTCTTGATGTGAACAGACTTAAGTATCTGATTCACTTGATCGTGCCATGTCTTCCTCTGGCTTTTCCGACTTCTTCGGCTATTCACATTTGCGACATATACGTTCCTTACACTCCTTTCTTCGTTCATTTGGTATTCATGCCCAAACTATCTTCGGGTCCCTTTCTTAATCTTACTCATTATGCTTTCATACCATGTCTTCCTCGTGCGTCGCCAACGTCTTCTATCATTCATATTTGCGACATATACACTCCTTTCTTTGTTCATTCGCTCTTCATGCCCAAACCATTTTAGTGTCCTTTTCTTAATCTTACTCATTATGCTTTCATATCAGCCTTACATTTTTGGCGGAGGGGTGGGGAACCTGCGGCCCGCGAAGCTTTCTGGAGCGGCCCGGGAGCACTTTTGGTGCGGCCTACTGAAAAAAAAATTACACTAACAAAGCACTACAAAAAGAGTATACTCAGAAAGCGAGAACGGTTTTCTTTCAGTATTTGAGCTACATTTTAAAGTTATTATTACTAAACCCAGAGAAAATTATAACATAGCTGACAAGTATGTGTTTACATGTGCACCTACGTTTCTATAAATTAGGTTACACAAAAATACATACGTGATCCAACATCCTTTTTAATTTTATATTAATTTCTTATTATTATGCGATAGGGAAATTAATATCTAAAAAAAATATCTGAGAATTGATGGCAATTATTTCAGGAAGGAAAAAATATGATGTGCTTTCTTTATAAATTTCCACACTTCTGCCATAAAAAATAGAATCTGCAAAACAAAAAACATATTATTCCATACAAATTATTGTAAATAGTTACATGAATATAAAATGATAAGAAAATTATTGTAGTCAATAAATTTGCTGTAAAATGCAGGAAAACTATTTACGTAATCTTAGTACAAAATAATTGAAGCTGGTGGACTGGTGGACGCATACGCAGACCCATTCCTTATTTAAAACCACTCTTGTGTTCTTAATGCACATTTCTATTGCGGATTCATCTGCTGATGCATTTCGAAGGAAGAGTAGGAACACACGGATGGAATCGGAGGAAAATCATTTTCGTGTTCTGGGTGTAGTATCAATTAAAGCTCGTGACTCGCACGCATATTCACAATAAGTGAAATCCAGTATCATTTTCGAATGAGCTGTTAAATTCCGGTAGTGGATTAATCTGAAGGAAAACCGTTCCAATGTTTCGAGTTGAAATAAAATTTTTGTCTCAAACCATATGTTGCAAAATTTGTAATTCGTAAGAACTTTGTAAAAGTTGAAAAAATTTGCAATTCCTGTAATTCTAGTTGCAGGAAATGTGCTGTCAGAATAAATAAAAATAAATAAATAAAATAAAAATAAAAATAAAAAAAATAAAAAAACATTTTCATTTTCAGAGTGTAGTTTTAATTCCCCGCATACAGATTTAATTTAATCCAGTTTTGTTTTCAAAACATAACGATAAATTAAATAACAAATTGCAGATTCATCAAATGAAGCCATTCTCACGTACCGAGTGAAGCTTTACATTTGAGTTGTACACCATACGCCTTAACATTCTGAGAAATGGTATTTTCCGTGTGTAACTATTATTTCATCTTGTGGACTCTTACGCAAAATCAATTTAGACATGCCTCGTATTCTAATCATAATGTAAACATACGGTTTGCGAAATTCTCTGCTGACAAAAGTCAAAGGATGCCGTTCTTAATTTCCGAGAGCAGTTACGAGTATGTATATGTTTTTTATTGGAAGATTACTCCTCACATGTGATATAAAAAAAACCATGGGATTTCTACCCCCCCCCCCCCCCCCCCCCACCCCCCCCCCCTCCCTCCCTCCCTCGAAAATCTATGTGGCCCGCGGGTGATACTACAAAAATCCAAATGGCCCCCGACGCCGAAAAGGTTCCCCGCCCCTTTCCACCCACATACTTGCATAAAGAAAGTTTGAAAAATAAATACTATTGAGATAGTAACATACCATTGAACAAATTGTGTGATTCCTTATTTGAAATAAATCATTAAAAAATACCTAAAATATATGGTTTATACCAAAGATATTCAAATACAAAAGAGATATGCTATGGTGTCCGCGCAACTGTCGGCGGACTACGCCCTAATTAGAGTAGTTTGCATACAAAAATAATTTCTTCATTTCGTTGATTTTTTGAAGATGTGCATTAGTATTGGTTAACAATATTGTTTGAATACGGAAAAAGTTCGTTCATTTAGTTTAACGTTCGTTTGGTTTATTCGTTAATTACTCGTTCATTTAGTTTATTTGTTAATTGGTAAACAATATCGGCGACACTCGGAAGCGCAGTCCCACCTAGTAAAAACTGCGGATAGCACATCTACTTATATTTCAATATCTTTGGTTTATACCAAAGATATTGAAATATTAGAGAAATTCTATAATAGTCGCCTATTGTCGGCGGACTACAGTCTAATGTTCCTAGTTTGAATACGGAATTTAGTTGATTTTTTATGGATTATTAATTTTTCCAGTTAAAACTGCCGATATCACATCTCTCATATTTAAATATCTTTGGTTTAAACCTAAGTAGGTAGTAGGTACAAGGTGGGGCAAAAGTAATCATCCTATTAGAAAACGCTATAACTTTTGCAAATGGCGACAAATGTCAATTCGGTTTTAACATTTGTGAAGTAAACAAACGCAAAATACAAATTGACAAGTCATGAATCGGTTTACTCCGCAAGAACGCGGAATAATTGGTCCCATATTTTGCGCAACAATTCGTCGGTTGTGTTGGCGCAGCGTGAATTTCGTCGCAGATTTCCTGGCCGTCCGACACCAACTGGATAAACGCTGCGGCGTTTGGCCACTCGCCTTGAAGAGACTGGGACAACACGAGATGTTCCCAAGGCTGACCTGCCCCGGAGCAGCCGTTCTGCTGAGAATATCGCTGCTGTTGCCCAAGATGTCGAACATGAGCCCGGAACATCGACCAGACGACGTGCTACGCTATTGGGCATTAGCCGGCGTTCCCTACGCAGAATTTTGGTGAAAGATTTGAAGATGTTCCCTTACAAAGTGCAGACAGTGCATCAGCTGTTAGCTATTGACCGCCAAGCGCGAATAACCTACGCTCAAGTCATCCTGAATCTCAACGAAAAGGTGGACGATTTTTCATCGAAAATTGTCATGAACGATGAAGCTCATTTCCATAATAGCGGTTACGTGAATAAACAAAATAATCATTTCTGAGGCACCAAAAATCCGAGTATCACCCATGAAGAGCCATTACACCCGCTCAAAGCTACTGCGTGGTGTGCTGTTTACGCTGTAGGAGTCATCGGGCCATTTTTTTTTAGAACGCCGCGGGCCAAACGACGACTGTGGACGGCGCGCGCTACAGAGCCATGATTACCGATTTCTTTTCTTCCTCAATTGGATGGATTGGGACTGGAGAACATGTGGTTACAACAGGACGGTGCAACGGCGTACACTGCTCGAGCCACAACCGATGTTCTGAAGGAAGAATTTCCGGGTCGCCTAATCTCTCGTTTTGGTGATTTGCACTGGCCGGCCAGATCACCCTATTTAACCGTTCCAGACTTCTTTTTATGGTTTTTTTTTAAGTCGCGGGTTTAGTCATCAAATCTCAGACTCTTGAAGCCCTTAAGGAAAATATTCGCCAAGAATTCGAGAACCTGTCGCCTAAAGTTCTGGCAAGAGTGATGGAAAATGCCATAAAACGGGCCCGTGTGGTCATCAACTCTGGCGGCGGTCACTTGGCCGATATCATTTTCTCGACATGATGGAAAAAATTCTAATGGATTAAATAAACAAATTTCACAACCAGAACCAAAGTTTTTCATTTAATAAATAAATTACAGCAAAAAAACATCGGATGATTACTTTTGCCCCACCTTGTAGGTATACAAGTACCTACTAACAAATCTTATGATATTAGAGAAAATTTTGGTTTTGATTTATTAAATAATAGAAAATAATAGAAAATTAGAGAATTATTTTTTGGGGGAGAGGTCTACAACACTGCTTACAAAACTACCAGTGTGAGATATAACCACGCCTAGCCCCCAGACAGGTAATGAAACTGATTCAAGAAATAAGTTCGATATTTGTAAGTATTTGATCAACTTTACCTGAAGTAAGGAGAATTTGAGCTTTTTGGCACACGATCACGCCTACAATGCTTTTCTATCAGTTTATTTCTTCATAGATATAAATATATCTCAAATCCCAGTTTTCTTACAGTTGTTATGTTACACGCATCTCGAATTCTGGTTCAGGCAGATCAGATGTCGATTTCGGGACCACTATATTCTTGTAAAAATATCACGAAGGAAGATCTACTAAGGATAATATTTATTGTGTCCTGAGTCTGTCCATAATGTGAGAAAATATCATAGACCCTTAAGACTGCCCTGAATATAGCACTCACTTTTCGTTTATAATGGTGTCTTTAATTTTTTTGTTATGTTCCCGTTCCGGTTCAAGATGGTGGACTTGTTGGATGGTACGTCAATTTATACATCCAACATATATATAAAAATGGTACATCAATTTTTTTAAATATAAAAATGGCAACCGGTTTCAGCAATTGAAACTAAATTTCTTTTTTAACACATTTACGATCTCCGTAGTCCAGTGGGTAAGACTCTTGACTCACAATCCGGAGGTCGCGGGTTCGAACCCGGCATGCGCAAATAAATTTTATTTGATTAATTTGTGTTATTTCACAATTAATTCATTTAAAATAATATATAGTATATTTGCGGCATGTTCCAGAGTGGAAGATACTATCAGTATCGCCCTGGTGTAAGACCACCATTCAGAATTGAAACGTTGCTTGAAAATGGCTTTAGCCGTGTTTGGTGACCAGATCTGAATAGCCAGGTTCTTCCCAACCTTCCTCTTCCCCACCTCCTTCCCCTCCCCACTACCTTCAGCCTCACAACATACCCCCATTTGGGGATGCCATAGTCTCACTGGCTCCAGACGGGAGCAGTTGAGATTCTTGTGCGGTATTCACTGTAAAAAAAATAAAAATAAAATAAAATATAAATAAAAATAAAAATAAAAATAAAAATAAAAATAAAAATAAAAATAAAAATAAAAATAAAAATAAAAATAAAAATAAAAATAAAAATAAAAATAAAAATAAAAATAAAAATAAAAATAAAAATAAAAATAAAAATAAAAATAAAAATAAAAATAAAAATAAAAATAAAAATAAAATCTATCTGCTAAAAATTTAGTAAAAGCAATAAATACTTGGGCAATACCTCTACTAACGTACTCATTTGGCATAATTAAATGGTCCAATACAGATTTAGATAGTTTAGAACGATTAATTAGAACTACGTTAACAAAATTTAATTGCCATCATCCAAATTCAGCTATAGAACGAATTAATTTACCTAGAAATTTAGGAGGTAGAGGTGTAGTCAAAATAACATCTTTGAAACACAATCAGGTAGAAATGCTTAGAAATTTTTTCCATAGGAAAGCTAATAGCTCAGAAATGCACAAAATAATTTGCAAGGCAGATAGAAATATTACACCTTTAAATTTATATGACGAGAATGCCAACATTCTTATAAATACTAACCAGGAATTATTAGATTCCTGGTCAAATAAAATTATTCACGCAAAACACTTCAATTATCTCAACCAAACGTATGTTGACAAACTTTCGTCAAACAAATGGTTGAGTATTGGAGAGTTGAGCGCAGAAATAGAAGGATTTATGCTTGCCATTCAAGATAGAGTCATTAATACTAAAAATTATAGAAAGCATATAATCAAAGATATAAATCAAATTGATGATTTATGTAGAAAATGTTTGGCTTTTCCCGAAACTATAGAGAACATATTATATCGGGATGTTCTATATTAGCGCCTTCCGAATATACATTTAGGCACAATCAGGTTTTAAAAATAATTCACCAAAGTTTGGTAATTAAACATAACTTGATTGATTGCCGTAATGTAGTACCTTATTATGAATATGAACCAAATTCATTTATAGAAAATGAATTTTATAAAATATATTATGATAAAACTATACTAACAGACAGAACAATTAGTCATAATAGACCTGATATAGTTTTACATGACAAAATTAAAAAAATAACTTATATCATTGATGTAGCTATTCCAAATTCCTGTAATATTCAAAAAACTGTTTCTGAAAAAATTAGAAAATACACAGATTTAGGAAATGAGATTAAAAGAATTTGGCATTCTCGGACTATAAAAATATTACCATTTGTTATTTCGGCCACTGGCATAATACCTAGGAATCTGATTCAAAATTTAAGCATATTAGATTTGTCAAAGAATTTGTATATAAAAATGCAAAAAGCAGTAATTTTAAATACATGTAGGATTACAAAAGATTTTTTAAATATTTATATTGAGGGATCAGTAGGATTTATAGGTTCAATTAGAAATGCCACAGAGCCGAACCCTCTGATATGAAAATATCTGGAGTCGGTGAATTATATTCCCATTTGGTCTCTAGTGGGTTGACATGTTGTTCTTGTATTGTTTTGTATTTATAATACTTATATAGTGCAATTGCATAACGTGGATTCACTAGATGATCATTTGGGGAAGTGTATGAAAGGGTTTAGTTTTTCCTTCTTTTTTTTTTTTTTTTTTTTTTTTTTGGGGGGAAAATTTAACCCGGACATTTAAATCTGGTGCGTAAAAAAAATAAAAATAAAAATAAAAATAAAAATAAAAATAAAAATAAAAATAAAAATAAAAATAAAAATAAAAATAAAAATAAAAATAAAAATAAAATAATTCACCAAATAATTCACCAAAGTTTGGTAATTAAACATAACTTGATTGATTGCCGTAATGTAGTACCTTATTATGAATATGAACCAAATTCATTTATAGAAAATGAATTTTATAAAATATATTATGATAAAACTATACTAACAGACAGAACAATTAGTCATAATAGACCTGATATAGTTTTACATGACAAAATTAAAAAAATAACTTATATCATTGATGTAGCTATTCCAAATTCCTGTAATATTCAAAAAACTGTTTCTGAAAAAATTAGAAAATACACAGATTTAGGAAATGAGATTAAAAGAATTTGGCATTCTCGGACTATAAAAATATTACCATTTGTTATTTCGGCCACTGGCATAATACCTAGGAATCTGATTCAAAATTTAAGCATATTAGATTTGTCAAAGAATTTGTATATAAAAATGCAAAAAGCAGTAATTTTAAATACATGTAGGATTACAAAAGATTTTTTAAATATTTATATTGAGGGATCAGTAGGATTTATAGGTTCAATTAGAAATGCCACAGAGCCGAACCCTCTGATATGAAAATATCTGGAGTCGGTGAATTATATTCCCATTTGGTCTCTAGTAGGTTGACATGTTGTTCTTGTATTGTTTTGTATTTATAATACTTATATAGTGCAATTGCATAACGTGGATTCACTAGATGATCATTTGGGGAAGTGTATGAAAGGGTTTAGTTTTTCCTTCTTTTTTTTTTTTTTTTGGGGGGAAAATTTAACCCGGACATTTAAATCTGGTGCGTAATAAAAATAAAAATAAAAATAAAAATAAAAATAAAAATAAAAATAAAAATAAAAATAAAAATAAAAATAAAAATAAAAATAAAAATAAAAATAAAAATAAAAATAAAAATAAAAATAAAAATAAAAATAAAAATAAAAATAAAAATAAAAATAAAAATAAAAATAAAAATAAAAATAAAAATAAAAATAAAAATAAAAATAAAAATAAAAATAAAAATAAAAATAAAAATAAAAATAAAAATAAAAATAAAAATAAAAATAAAAATAAAAATAAAAATAAAAATCAATTGTTCAGACATTGAACAAATGAGTTTTTCTGATATATCGGTTGAATTGTTAGCCAAAATTATAAAAAATACTCATAATTGGAAAGCCACGGGTTGCGATTGGATACATAATTTTTGGTACAAACGTCTAACTACTTTACATCCTCTTTTTGCAAAAAATCTTTCAAAACTTATCAGACAACCTCAAAATTTTCCTAATTTTCTAACTAAGGGCATTACTTATATGTTGCCTAAAAGCGAACATATTAATAATCCCTCCCAATATAGACCCATTACATGTCTACCGACAATATACAAAATTTTAACCTCTTGCTTGACAGATTTAATATATACTCATTTGGATGAAAAAAATATTTTATCTGAACAACAAAAAGGTTGTCGCAGAAAACATATGGGATGTAAAGAACAATTAGTTATTGATTCTGTAATTTTAAAACAAATTCAAAATCAAAAGCGTAATTTACATACTTGTTATATAGATTATCAAAAAGCTTTTGATAGTGTCCCGCACTCGTGGCTAATCAAAATATTAAAAATATATAAAGTTAACCCAATTATAATTAGCTTTTTGAAAAATATTATGTCCTTTTGGAATACAGATTTGCTAGTTAATTTAAAAGGTAAGAAAATAGTAGTACCGGGCATTTCAATAAAAAGAGGGATTTTTCAAGGAGACTCATTGAGCCCTCTTTGGTTTTGCTTAGCATTGAATCCCCTTTCTAAAATGTTAATTAAAAGCAAGTTTGGAATAAAAATTAAGGGTAATACAAGAGAGAGTAGTATAGTTTCACATCTATTATATATGGATGATATAAAATTATTTTCAAATTCTGAATCAAATTTAGAGAAAATGATTAAGGTAGTTAAAATTTTTTCAGATGACATTAAAATGACTTTTGGTTTAGATAAATGTAAAACGATCCATATAGAGAAAGGCAAAATTGTAGATGGAGACGAGGGTATATTTAGAAATTTCAAAATTAAAAGTATGAAAGGGGATGAGGTTTATAAATATTTAGGATACCCGCAATCAAATAGATTAGATCACACTAGTATTAAAAATGATATTAGGATTAAATTTCAAACTAGGATCAGAAAAATTTTAAAATGCAATCTATCTGCTAAAAATTTAGTAAAAGCAATAAATACTTGGGCAATACCTCTATTAACGTACTCATTTGGCATAATTAAATGGTCCAATACAGATTTAGATAGTTTAGAACGATTAATTAGAACTACGTTAACAAAGTTTAATTGCCATCATCCAAATTCAGCTATAGAACGTATTAATTTACCTAGAAATTTAGGAGGTAGAGGTGTAGTCAAAATAACATCTTTGAAACACAATCAGGTAGAAATGCTTAGAAATTTTTTCCATAGGAAAGCTAATAGCTCAGAAATGCACAAAATAATTTGCAAGGCAGATAGAAACATTACTCCATTAAATTTATATGACGAGAATGCCAACATTCTTATAAATACTAACCAGGAATTATTAGATTCCTGGTCAAATAAAATTATTCATGCAAAACACTTCAATTATCTCAACCAAACGTATGTTGACAAACTTTCGTCAAACAAATGGTTGAGTATTGGAGAGTTGAGCGCAGAAATAGAAGGATTTATGCTTGCCATTCAAGATAGAGTCATTAATACTAAAAATTATAGAAAGCATATAATCAAAGATATAAATCAAATTGATGATTTATGTAGAAAATGTTTGGCTTTTCCTGAAACTATAGAACATATTATATCGGGATGTTCTATATTAGCGCCGTCCGAATATACATTTAGGCACAATCAGGTTTTAAAAATAATTCACCAAAGTTTGGTAATTAAACATAACTTGATTGACTGCCGTAATATAGTACCATATTATGAATATGAACCAAATTCATTTTTAGAAAATGAATTTTATAAAATATATTATGATAAAACTATACTAACAGACAGAACAATTAGTCATAATAGACCAGATATAGTTTTACATGACAAAATTAAAAAAATAACTTATATCATTGATGTAGCTATTCCAAATTCCTGTAATATTCAAAAAACTGTTTCTGAAAAAATTAGAAAATACACAGATTTAGGAAATGAGATTAAAAGAATTTGGCATTCTCGGACTATAAAAATATTACCATTTGTTATTTCGGCCACTGGCATAATACCTAGGAATCTGATTCAAAATTTAAGTATATTAGATTTGTCAAAGAATTTGTATATAAAAATGCAAAAAGCAGTAATTTTAAATACATGTAGGATTACAAAAGATTTTTTAAATATTTATATTGAGGGATCAGTAGGATTTATAGGTTCAATTAGAAATGCCACAGAGCCGAACCCTCTGATATGAAAATATCTGGAGTCGGTGAATTATATTCCCATTTGGTCTCTAGTAGGTTGACATGTTGTTCTTGTATTGTTTTGTATTTATAATACTTATATAGTGCAATTGCATAGCGTGGATTCACTAGATGATCATTTGGGGAAGTGTATGAAAGGGTTTAGTTTTTCCTTCTTTTTTTTTTTTTTTTTTTTTGGGGGGGAAAATTTAACCCGGACATTTAAATCTGGTGCATAAAAATAAAAATAAAAATTAAATAAAATAAAATAAAAAAAAATTAAAAAAAAATAACAATAAAAAAAAAATTAGTCCTGAAACATTTTTTATGTTTTTTTTATTTTATTTTTTGTGTCCTCATAAAAAAATCTCAAATTGCCATAAAAATATTGTTTTAAATATTCATTAGATATTTTGGGTGCTACCAAAAAAGAATTGAAATAATCCCCAAGTGTTCGCTACGTTTGGTTAGCAGGGGTACCCGGTGAGGTGAGATTTGTCTAGGTCTTGGCGGCGGGTGCGCCACCTGCTGCATGGCAGGCCGGATCGGGAGAGAATGATTGAGGGGGTCCCTTTGACTTCTCCAGCCGTACTATCTCGTAACATCGCCTTGCAACGGGAGGGATGGATTTCTTATGCCCGTCACTCCTGAACACATTGAATCCCAGATTGCTAGCCACCTTTAATAACCTTTGCCTTCCCAGAACTTCTTCTTTTTCCTTTACTAAAAAGACCCTCCACTTACCCTTCAACAACTTACCCTTCTCTAGCCTGCCCAAATAAATTTAATTTGATGATTTACGTTTTAACAATTTAATCATTCAAAATAATATACGGTTTATTTGCGGCACGTTACAGAGTAGGAGATACTCTCAGTATCGCCCTGGTCTAAGACCATCATTCAGAATTTAAACGTTTTTTTTTATATGAATACTTCACAAGAGTCTCAGCTGCTCCCGTCTGGAGCCAGTGAGACTATGGCATCACAAATTAGGGTATGTTGTGAGGCTGAAGGTAGTGGGGAAGGGAAGGAGATGGGGAAGAGGAAGGTAGGGAAGTACCTGACTATTCAGATCTGGTCACCAAACACGGCTAAAGCCATTTCAAGCAAGTTTCAATTCTGATTTGTGGCTTACACAAGGGCGATACTGAGAGTATCTTCCTCTCTGGAACGTGCCGCAAATATACTATATATTATTTTAAATGTATTTATCCTGAAAAAAAACAAATTTATAGAAATAAAATTTATTTGCCACGCCGGGATTCGATCCCGCGACCTTCGGATTGCGAGTCAAAAGCCTTACCGTTAGACCACGCTGGCCGTCAAGATTAGACTAGAGACTAGATCTGAATAGCCGGGTACTTCCCCATCTACCTATTCCCCATCTCCTTCCCCTCCCCACTACCTTTAGCCTCACAAGATTCCCCAATTGGGGCTGCCATAGTCTCACTGGCTCCAGATAGTGGGAGCAATTGGGACTATTGTAGATATTCACAAAAAAAAACGGTTATGAAAGCAAAGTTTCCACAGAATAACGCCTCGTATGCAATTTAACAATGATGGCGTTGTCCATAGAACTACAGATTCCGTAGAGAGGAACAAAATGCAATCACTGTTTCACGAACGGGAGAATGGTTCACTAGGGAATTCCACAGATAATTTAAAATTTCACGAACAAAGAAAGTTCCTTCAGAATAGGAAATATTACATGAAAATTGTGGAGTTCTAAAGTTGAGAACAAGTCCATTAATATTTTAATTTTAAGTTACTGAAAAGATTAAACTATAGAATTGTATTTTGGGCATGTCCGTGTTCCTAAAGTAAGCTCAATGTATACTTACTTCTTGAGAAATTAACCAAAAAGTTTGTATACATCGAAACTTTTTCTAGAACGTTTTTTCATTGGATTTTGATCTTTTTTCATTGGATTCGAAAAGTCTTTCATTTCGGCTGCTTCAACCTCTATTTATATCTATCTCATTCCAACAGCACTTTAACAGATGAGACAAAGCGCGGGTCACGTGATCCCGTCGCGATGTGCAGCAATTTGATAAGTGACAACACATGAAAAATATTTGTTTACTTTTTTTCTCAATTGAAAAATAATATTATCGGACGCCAAAATGGCATCTACGTTTTTAACTCCAAATACGGTCAGATTTTTGAAGTAAAACTTCTTTACGCACGCTCGACTTGGGGGGTAAGCTGGTGTTACGAAAAGTGTGATGCGAACGGTAATCGATGCGAACGGTGATCGATGGCGAGGCGAACGGTCGGGCCTTGACGCACGCTTGACTGGGGGAGAGATAAGGATAAGGATGGTCACCCCAAGGTCGTAGGTCATCCCAAGGTCGTAGGTCACCCCAAGGTCGTAGGTCACCCCAAGGTCGTAGGTCACCCCAAGGTCGTAGGTCACCCCAAGGTCGTAGGTCACCCCAGGGTCGTAGGTCACCCCAAGGTTGTAGGTCACCCCAGGGTCGTAGGTCACCCCAAGGTCGTAGGTCACCCCAAGGTCGTAGGTCACCCCACCGTCGTAGATTACTCCAGGGTCATATGTCACCCCAATGTCATACGTCACCCCAATTTCATATGTTATTTTATAAGTTAATGAAGTTTTACTTCAGTCGTGTGGTGCACACTCGTTTTTTTTTTATTAAATTTAATAATGTTATTATCAAGTTCTGCAATTATTTTAGTATTTCTTTTTGTTATTGCTGTTTATGCTTACAAGGCCATTTTTAAACTTTGGTTAAACCACTTTGAGACGACTTACTTAAACTAAGGAAAATTATTTATTTCCCACTACTTAGTATATTTAAAAAACCTAAACAAACGTCATTATAAAACAATTAAGAAAACCCTACCCCAAATAAGTAGTCTCAAAGCGGTTTAACTACAGTTTGAAAATAGCCTTGTTAGCCGAAACAGCTGTAGCAAAAATAAATAGTAAAATACTTGCCGAACTTGATAATAAATTTATTGTAATCTTCTATATCTATCTATATATATATATAAAAAAAATCTATTTCTGTTCGTTTGTCTAGCTAAACTCGAGAACGGCTGGGCCGACTTAGCTGATTTTAGTTTTGAAATGTTTGTCGTAGACCAGAGAAGGTTTAAACGGTAAGAAAATATGGAAAAATTGCTGGGAAGATAGTAAAAACAACAATTTCATTTTCCCATACAAACTGTTCTTCCTACTTTCCTGTCAATCATTTGACGTTCGTCCCTTCGGTACGGTAGACTCGGGTCCACTTGAATCGATTGGGGGGAGGGAAGGAAGGGGGGGAGGGGTGTAGGAGGGTGCGGGGAAGGTGGACGGGGAGGGGTATGGTTGGGGGGAGGAAGGTGAACGGGACGACTGGGAAAGGACGCGCAGGGAGAAACAATTTCTTTATTAAATTGCATAGCAACGCATGCCGGGTACCAGCCAGTATCTATATATATATATAAATAAAATTAATCGCAAAATTTATGTACGGGCTTAACTTCCGAACGACTTTACCTATTTCATTCAAACTTTGGGGATTTGATGTGTGCATGCTCGCGAAGAATTCTATGTATACTGGTGAGCTCTGGCATTATAAAATTTCTATAAAAAAATTGCAATAGGTAGCACGCGAGCTGTTTGAAAACTGAATGTAACGGGACTGAATGAATGAAATGCGGGAGGGGGGAGGGGAACTCTGGAGAGCGGGGTTCACGGGAGGGGTGGTGGGGAACCCGAGAGGGGGAGTGGAACTCGGGAGGGGGGTTGCGGAACGGGGGAAGCGGGCGAGGGGAGTGGGGAGAGGGAAGTCGGAGTGGGAACGCGAAAGGGGAAGGGAACGCGGGAGAGGAAGGGGAGGCGGAAGGATAGCGAATGGGAAAGGACACGCAGGGAGAAACAATTTCTTTATTAAGTGGCATAGCAACGCATACCGGGAACTCGCTAAATAATATAAATGGAGCGACCGATCGTGATTTTTATAAACAGAGATAATTGTGAGGACTGGTAAATGACATAGGCTACTTTTTCTCCCGGAAAAAACATTTCATTCCCGCGGGAAAATTCTTTTTACAATAATTTCCCCCTAACACCATGCGAGCGTATGTGCTTGTTTAAATTACATCTAAAAAAATTAAATGGAGTTCTACGAATTAAACACAAAAACAGTGAATGCTCAGAAATCGCTGGTTAAAATCCTCCGGTGTGTGCTGTTACACCCTGTATCAGGGATGGCGAACCAATGGCACGCGTGCCATTAATAAATAGCACGCGACACAATATTTTGGGCACGTCGCTGATCAGTGATCGCAAAATTTATTATGCACTACGAAAAAAAGTGTGAAGTGTATTTATAGTAGGTGAACGAGCGAATCCGAGTTATCAGATTTTCTCATTTCAAAGAATTATCGGAAATACTCAAGTTTATTATTTACCCTGATGTGACGTCATTTGATAAACTGAATTTGTCCCCATTCGATTGGTTGGAAATTGATGAATTTGAAATGCAGCTGATTGATTTCCCGTTTAGTTCAATACGGATTCAAAAATTTGTTGAAAAAAGGAGAGAGTTATAATTAATTGAAACAGAAAGATTGATAAGTAATATAAGTGAAAATGCTAATAACAAAATTTTGAAAACATGGAGTGCGTTACCAGACACATTTAATTGTTTAAAGAAGCTGGCTCATGCTATTTTAACAATATTTTCATCAACTTATGCCTGCGAGTCATTATTTTCAGAGATGAATAACATTAAAAAGTCGGTTATTTACCGTTTGATAGATGTTTATTTATCGTTTGATTTACCGTTTGATAGTCCAGTTCAGCATGCATTCTGCGAAAAGTAACATCTTACAACCTTAACATACGTTATTTGTAATCTAATCTGTGTTAAGCACACCTACCTGAGGTGCCTACCTTCTGCCGACAGACCAGCTCAGAGTGGTCAGCAGAGCGGAGGAGACTATCATCACCAGGGTTGTAGGATCTCTGAGGCGTTGGTGTGGCATCCCTGAAATAAACTCTATCCTACGGGCCGGGGAGGCAATGAAACAATTCAGCTGCAGTAAATATCGGGTGTATTGGGTAGAATCCGTTCATAAAACAACAACGGTACATAACACAGTCAAGGTTAGAACAAGGTAGCATCAATATCCTATCTATTTCAGGGGTATTTGGGCCTAAAATCTCTCTCTACTTCGAGGCCGTCTGGGGCGGTCATTTATTTACGCATTGAATTTAAGAAAGGAGGAATTAATGGCTCGGGTACTCACTGCTGTAAGCTGGTGGCTTGGAGATCGGTGAGGTGAGAGGAATTCAGCCGGAGCTGGCGTTCCCACAGGTCACTACCAGCGAACACCGCCATTGCGGTCTCATGGAATATTCCAGAACAAAACGGAACTATTCACGCTGCGCGTGCACACAAGGCGCTGCCGTAGAAGGAATGGCGGTCGGGGCCGATCTTTCTACCGCCGCTAGCGCGCGGGACGCGTGCGGAGAGGAGGGGAAACCGTTTGTAAACACAGTAGCGTGGCGTTCTAATTTGTGAGGGGGCATTTCGTGTATCGTAACATCTGCAACAACAGAAGTCACACTAACTTTACTTTAATTTAAATTACGCAGATGTGCTAAATGTTCCTATTTAGATGTAGTAAATAAAGAGTTTTTAATTGAGTTGTAAGTATTTATTATTGTTATTTTCCCAATAATCACAAAGTCAAAATTATTTGATGGCACGTCTATGACCTCATTAAACATTTCTTTAGAAAAATGGCACGTTGATACGTAAAGGTCCGCCATCCCTGTCCTATATATTATGCAAATAAATAATAGTACAGAAAAACAAGATTTATAATGAAAAGTGTTTTTGACAACTCGCCATTGGAATTCTTGGTGGTTTCCCCACTTTAAAATCCCACTGAAAATAATTCAAAAGGTGTCCTAGTTTTTTGTATGATCGTAATGGCCCAGCTAGACCTCCCCGCACTACTCGGTGTTCCCATTGTAATCAGGAGAACGATTTTGTAAAATGGTATTTTTTCTAGTAATCGCCCATTATCCGATATTCCATTCACAAAACACTCGTCGAGGCGGACACTCGGGAAATTCCGGAAATTTTTAGAAATTTCGAAAACAAAAGAGTCAACCGGAAAATGTGGAATTCAGGGCCAGACTAGCAGTTTTTTAATTCCTTTTTCCATTTTTTCTCTTCCTTTCCTAATTTCTTTTCAACCGATTTTCGATAATTTCGATAAGAAACTATGTATAGCAAAACTGTAGACCTACTAGAACGTTCTTTTTAATTTTAAAAGAAAGAAAAAAATGTTAATGAATGGAAACTGTCAAGGCGGCGGTTCGCGCCGCGACCGCGACCGGAGACCGAGACGGGAGACAGAGGCAGGCGACAGCGACAAGTGTCTCGGTCTCTTCGGCACTACTGTGGGTAGAGACCGAGACGGCGAGACCGCGACCGCCTTCACCTTCAGTATAGCGCAGTCTGTCGATGAGGTCGGTATTGATGTACTGTTATTAATTTACACTAATGGAAACCCAAGTAGAGTTACTAATGGAGGAAGAAGAAGACGATGATTTGTACATATTTTAGGCGATTTTTAGTTTACCTATCACCTATTGTTTGACAATAATATGTTCAGGACTTATTTTAGAATGAATAAAACATAGTTACAAAAAGACAATGTCTACAAAAGGAAGAATATCATTGAAAATAAATTTAATTTAATTTAATTTAAAAATTAATAATTTATTATTTTTTTTAATTTGTTAATTTAATTAATTTATTTTTTTCGGAATCTAATTGTGCATTGTATATGCTGTCTGATCAGTTCAATCAGCTTCTCACAGTATTAGTCAGAAAAAGCGGTCATTTTTTACAACAACCACACATACTTATCAAGCGCGACGCGAGACACTACTTGTCCAGGGCAGCGACCGTCTCGCTGTCTCCCGTCTCCCGTCTCTGTCTGCTGTCTCGGTCGCGCGCACCAACTGGCCCCCATACAAAGCTAAAGGACAAGTACCCGTTGCGGTCGCCTGCCTCTGTCTCCCGTCTCGGTCTCCGGTCTCGGTCGCGGCGCGCAACCGCCGCCTTCACAGATAATTTTAGCCATAAATCTGTATTCCTAAAAGTTGCTTCTTACGTTCAAACATTTTTTATGAAAAAAGACATTTTTTAGTAGTTGGTGCTTATATTTTTAACAAAATATTGTTTTATACAACAGAAATTTCAAATCATTTCTGGGAAAGCTACTTTTCAGAATTTTAATTTTAGTTCAAATAAAATCATAAAAAAAGATCCGCTCTGTTGTTTTGTGACGAAAATACTTCAGTTTGTCTATTTATTTACAGCCTTACAAACTAATACATTTTAAAAAAAAATGTTCTTATTTTGCTTAGACATTATTGAAAATTTATAAATAGGTACTTTGATCAAAAAATAATTACAAAAAGTCCATAATTTTAATAGTTTTATCATCACGAGTTTGAGCATTTTTGAATGAAATAAAATCGATATTGAGTTATTATGTTAAAATGCTGGTATTGAGAATAATAAATCTTTCTCGTCGGAACCGCCCTGTACAGTTGCAAGGGTACGATCGCAAGATCATCGTTCGAAGAAATTTAAATAAACGACATTGGTTACGCCCGTACACATACCTACACATACACACACCTACAGCACTCATACATACTGTCACTGCTTGGAATTGGTATAAATTATTGTTGCAAGTCCTTTGTCCTACCTATTTCCCAATTGCTCCCCCCGTCAATTTTACCCACAATCTTAATCCAGTCTGCAATAAACTCCCGCTGCATATAGCCATCACTGTGTTCTGCTCACGAAAGTCTGCAATAAACTCCCGCTGCATATAGCCATCACTGTGCTCTGCTCACGAAAGTCTGCAATATAACTCCCGCCGCGAAACAACAACTGTGCTTCGCCATCGGTCAATCCGCTATTAAAAATAACTGGTCCGTGCACTATAAAAATAACGAACATTTACGCCTATTGTGATCGTGCCTCTTGGATGGAAGCGAATGCAGCATTGCTAGCATACAAGATCCTTATCCTTTTTCCGGTGAGTCATTCCTTCTATGCAACATTTAATTTTGCTATTGCAAGCAGTGATTAGTAACACAAAATTCAAGGTCCTTCGCCAGTCATTTTACAAAAACACAAAACCACTCTCACAACATAAATAACCATACAGACATTAAAATTAGTTTTTCGATATCTTCAAAAATGACAAAAGTTATTAGCTTTCATAGCGAATCTTTGTAAAATGTATTTAATATTGGCCCGTAAAGTCACTCGCAGTTCGCAGTACAATTCATAATTTCAATGGCGGTGCTTTGGTCGCAAGCTTTTCGGCCGGCTGCAAAATCAACATTTTAATGGATTATATTTTCGATACTATTCGGTATTTTCCAAAAATTCTAATGGTGGGTTTCTTCATTTACCGAGAATGCTAAATGCAATGCTAATTGTAAAAGTAAACGATCGAAATATAAAAATTTCTATGCATTTGACCGTTTACTTTTACAATTAGCATAGCATTTAGCATTCTCGGTAAATGAAGAAACCCACCCTAAGTGTTCTGTTCTCAGCAGGATCTGATTAAATGTGATACATTTGCATTCTTGGGGTCGATGAATTCGGTACAGCCATTTTTTGTGAATACCTCACAAGAGTCCCAGTTGATCCCTTTTGGAGCCAGTGAGACTATGGCATCCCAACTGGGTGTATTGTGAAGCTAAAGGTAATGGGGAGGGGAAGGAAACTAGGAAGAGGAAGATGGGGAACTTCCTGGCTATTCAGATCTGGTCACCAAAGACGGCTAAAGCTATTTCAATTCTGAATAGTGGTCTTAAACCAGGGCGACACTGAAAGCATTTTTCATTCTGGAACATGCCGCAAATATACCTTAGCTGCAGCTGTAGTTCGTTTATTTACACACAGGAGGACCTGACGAAAAACAAAATCCTCAGGGCCTGTATCATATTTGGGGGTGTTGTGTTGAGGGTCTTTTTAGGGAAAGGAAGGAAAGGAAGATCTGGGAAGGAAAAATATATGAGGGGTGGGTATGAATTTGGGGATCAATCTGTCCAGGACTGACGGACGTGTATATCCATCCCTCCCACTGCGTTGCAAGCCGATTGAGTCGAGAGAGTCCGACTGGAGAGGTCTAAGTTAGGTCTCCCTCAACCGGTCTCTCCCGATCTGGCCCACCACGCGGGATGTGGGAAAACGCATTCGCCACGACCTAGATAAACCTCATAAACCCGGGCACCCCTGTTTAGTCAGCAAACGTAGCGAACCACTTGGAGTGACCTATGGCAGGGATGTTGTTTATCCATAAAATAGTATGATTCCCGGGACGGCGGTACCTATACCGCCTCACAAAGTGGAAATACTTCTGCACCGATGCTCATTTATTGACCCTTAGGGAACGTACCCATACTACGTGACCTGTTCAGGGGGGGGTCATCAAAATACCACGCTTGGTCACAACGGGGGGGGGGGGCTTAGGTTTTTATCACGTAGTCAATCTAGAAATCTCGCGTTTTT
Source organism: Limnephilus marmoratus (assembly GCA_917880885.1). Taxonomy (NCBI): domain Eukaryota; kingdom Metazoa; phylum Arthropoda; class Insecta; order Trichoptera; family Limnephilidae; genus Limnephilus; species Limnephilus marmoratus. The sequence goes on from CAKJUN010000035.1 coordinate 38,386, forward strand.
TTCGAGCTACGAGGGGAGGTTTTTAAGTTCGCGGAATGGGAAGGTAAGTGATTAATGGGGATACCGCTGAATTAGGTACTAATTGAACAACTCATTTTTAGGATAAACACCGGGTTTTATCGTAATTAGGTCATTAGTCTTTGAGCTATCGTCGACCAAACACTTCAATCGGGAAGAAATTGTGAAATGTGGAGAAAATTGAGTTCCGCGCTGTTATAAAGTTCCTTTAATTTAATTTAAAGATCGGAAAAATGTATTAGGGTAGTAGGTGAATATGTTGAAAAGGAAAAATAATTTTGATTTTTATTTCCACTCCTTACCCAATCCGCAAACTTAAAAACCCACCCTCGTACATTCAAATAAGTGAAAAAGTTCAGGGAACGTGTTTGTTGAAGATGATTGAGATGAAAAATGTTTATAAAAATAACAAGACTTTCGTTTCCATAAATTACGTTCCGGTTTCAATATATTTTGACATAAGTTTTATCTTGATAATATTTTTTCCACTTGTAATGCATGCACTCTTGCTGTCACGCAGCAAGCGCCGTATTAATAAAGACAAATATAAGCCAAATAATGCATTTTTTATTTTTTGTTAGCAAAAAATAATTCGAAACCATATTTATGAAATACTACGTGAAAACTGTAGGGGGGGGGTCTTGGAATATACAACATGTGGTCACCGGGGGGGGGGGGTAAAAAATTCCAAAAAGTGTGTCACGTAGTATGGGTACGTTCCCTTAGGGAAATCATTTTCTTATTTCACGTTAATCGGGTCATCTTTTGGAGTGCTGAGTAAAGGTTTTTTATGGAAAAGAATCAATTATCACGGGTCTTGAAGTACGAAACATCATGAATGTACAAAAATGACATTCAAATGTGCGCTTTAAGATGCCCCTACCCGAATATCTACCGATTTCTTACATATCTCCCTTAAACATTTGAAGTTTTAAAAAAATATATGTTATTTTTTAAGATAATATCTATAAATTCCCCACGGCGAAATGCAATTTATATGAAATTACCAAGATGGAAAAAAATCGCAAAGGATGCTCCTAAAATTATTATAAACACGTTTATTTCAATTATTTTAGAAGTTATATGTATGAAGAAAATCATAGTGTTTCTTTTAATGCTGTTTTAGATGTTTCCCATGAGATTTTTGCAAAAAGTTTAACAAATAGTTTACGGGTCGTTTTTTATTAAACATTTTCGTAATTTTTACTTCAATTTTATCGATTTAAATATTGGCGCGTTCTCTCCAACATTTGTAATTACATATCTCTCCATCTTCTTCTTTTTGGCGAGGATACGGCGCCTTAAAATGACATATTTTATTAATTATTTAACAAAATACAAAGATTTTGGTGTTCGAAACCTGACGATTTTAACTCCTACTATAATCATTTTAAGTGGACAATGCTGCTCGTGCAGTGATGTAGTACTTAGCCAACAAAGGATTAAACCGTGGGAAAACCCGACGTGTTTATCTGCTAAGCTATTTACCGGTCAAAAGAGGTATTTAAAAAAGCTGTGCCACAAGCCGGCAGGATAATCCGGCCCTGGTGCAGGGACAATTTTAAAAGCTTGATGGCGCCGATTCGCCCAATTAAACGGAAGTGAGGCGGGGATCAGCGGATAGTTTCAGAAAATGGCGGATATCCGTAGAGACCAGCGACATCTGTGTGTTGCGCGATAAAACAAATAAAAAAATCCCTATTATGGCCTTCGTGACAATGGGCATTCAATAGTTTTAATCGAACGAATTGACTATTAATATCTACAATGAATTACATATATTTTTAATGTGTTCACAAACACGATGGTCGCCCTTTTAAAACAGGAGACAAAATGGAAATAAATAACTATAGACCAATCACATTATTAAACTCACTACCAAAAATCTTCGAAAGAGCATTAAAAAACCAAATTATAAAATACCTTGAAGAAAACAAATTAATCTCGGATAAACAATACGGATTTAGAGAAAAAAGAGGTACCAAAGAAGCTTTAGAATATGTAATAGATTATATACATAGCAACCTAGATCAAGGGCAAAAATGCATAGCAATATACCTAGACTTAGCTAAAGCCTTCGATTCAATCTGCCACAAAACCCTATTTAAGAAATTAGAAAACATTGGTATCTTAGGCAAGGAACTCCAACTAATGAAAAGTTATATGAGCAACAGAACCCAACAAGTTAAAATTAATCACCATACTAGTAAACCACTGCCAATTACATATGGAGTTCCACAAGGAAGCATACTAGGGCCCGTGCTATTCACTATCTACATAAATGAACTCTGTAATATGGAAATAGACGGAGAAATAATTAGTTATGCGGACGACACAGTATTACTCTTCAAATCTAAAGACTGGAACAATGTGTATAATACAGCAGAATTAGGAATCACGCGAGTGAAAACATGGTTAGACACAAACATACTTACATTAAATATATCGAAAACAAAATTCACAACGTACAGTATAAATAGCATGGGACAGCCAACAAATAAAACAAACAACATAAAAATTCACGATTGTTTAAACACCAAAAACTGTGACTGCCCTGCTATAGTAAAAACAGACCAAATAAAATATCTAGGAATCATAATTGACCATAATCTCAAATGGGCACATCATATAAATCATATCACCAATAAACTCCTCAAAACAATACATCTTTTCCTAAACATAAGAAACATATACAAACTAAAACAAATGAAAACAGTATATTTTGCACTCTGCCAATCTATAATAGAATATGGAATCATTGTTTGGGGAGGAGCAACAAACTCAGCTATTGTTCATTTGGAAACCACACAGAGAACCATCTTAAAGGTTATACTAAAAAAACACAGAATGACTGACACAGACCAAATATTCAACATGTTCGACGGACTTGATATACGACAATTATACATAAAAACACTTCTTAACTATATCTTTGACCAAAAACACAAACTACAACAAACACAAACCATTAATAGACCAGTTAGACAAGCATACATACAAAACTTAAAAACACCGACGATAAACACAAGCTTTGGACAAAGACATCACAAATACCAGGCAATAAAAGCATTCAATCATCTTTCACTCGATTTAAAAAAAGAAGAAAACAAAAAACTTTTCACACTCAAAATTAAAAGATGGATTAAAGAACAAAAAAGGCAACTTTACAAAAAAATCACAACATAAAAAATAAAAACACATAGACATAAACACCATTGCAATACTCACTAATATATAAAACCCTTTTACTTTCACTATCGGTTTTTTTTTTTTTTTTTTTTTACATGAGCTCCACACAGGAGGCCCTGAGGAAAATAATTTCCCTAGGGGCCTATGTCATCTTTGGGGATGCTGTGTGGAAGGTTTTTTTAAGGAAAGGAAGGAGAGGAGAGATCTGGGAAGGAAAAGGGTTTAAGGGGTGGGTAGGAATCTGGGGTTCAGTGTGTCTTGGTCATCCGCCTCCAAGACCTAGACAAACTTCACCCCATGAACCCGGGCACCCCTGCTAAATCACCAAACGTAGCGAACCTCTTGGGGTGACCTATGGCAGAGGTGTTGGTTATCCAATAAAGGTTCCCGGGGCGGCGGTACCCATTCCCGCCTCCCAAATTATATGTTTATATGTATCTATCCTATTTATATAGTTTTATTTTATTGTTTTATTTTAGTATTATTTTACTCTATTTTATTTTGCTCTATTTTACTTTCTTTTAATTCTCATATGTTATTATTGAGTTTCTTTTTTTTTAGTTTTTATTTTATATGTATCTTAAATTAAAAAAAAAAAAAAATCATATCAAACTGTAAAATGGGGTCCTCAGCACGGGTAAAGCACCCAGTGAGGCCCACATTAGTCAAATATGTAACACACATGTATAAATCAGGTGAATCAAATAAAAAAAATTAAAAAAAGGTATAAACGGGATATCTCTTCAAAGCATTTGTAAAAACATTTTCAGTACGGAAAATATGAATAATTGATATAAATGTGTAGTGGGCGTATCCGTGTACCCGAAGTAGGTTCGTTTTTGTTGTTGTGAATACCGCACAAGGGTCCCAACTGCTGTCAACCGTCTGGAGCCAGTGAGACTATGGCATCCCCAATTGGGGTATGTTAAGAGGCTGAGAGAAAGTGGGTAGGGAATGGTATTGGGAAAGAAGTAGATGGGGAAGTAGCTGGATATTCAGATCTAGTCACCAAACACGGCTAAAGTCGTTTTAAGCAACATTTTAATTTTTAATAGTGGACTTACAAGAGCGTTACTCCGAGTATCTTCCACTCTAGAATGTGCAGCAAATATATCTTATATATAAATTTACTTGTGCAGGCCGGGATTTTAACCCGCCACCTCCGGATCGCTAGTCAAGAGCATTGCCCCTCGACCACGAAAGCCGTCAATGAAATTCATTAAACATTTTCAAATATGTGGCGACACATCGAGAAACATCTTCTAATATTCGCGCGGCGCGGGTACTTGCCTAGGTACCTACATATTATGCCGGTCGCGATGTACTTTCTCGCCTGCCGTGCCGGCTGGACGATAATAATATCGCCACCGCCTAGAAAGTTCTAGATTTTATAAGCCGCCTGAATATTCGGCACCGCGTATGTTCTCGTACCTTCAAGTGTGCACATTGCCGGCGAATGGAACATTACTCCACCGGTCGCGCTGGTATATAAAGCGACTAAACTCGGCGCTAGCTCAGTCTGTCCCGATCCGTCAGTCAACGCTTGTCCGCCAGCGAGGAACCGTCTAGACGTTATACAGACGCTATGTGATTTACACGCATTCTCCAGCGCAGCATCTCGGACTCTCCGTAACACCTTCGAGGCTCTCATCCACCACCGCTGTCTCGCAGTCCGGTCCGCCGCACCACGACTTGAGATGTCTTCTCCCGCAAAGCCCGCCGTGCTTTCTGTTCGGGAAGTAACTCGATCTCCGGCAATCCGAAGCCTGTCATGTTTCGCTGCCGCAGAGATTCTCCTCATCGCCTCACAAGGCCTGCCCTGCGTGTGACTCCAGCTCACCGAAGTCACAGCCGTCATCTCCGTCCTCATGACGTCGAGCGACCGCCTGGACCTGGTCAGCATCTACCACTCCAGTGATCTGAAGAGACGTTATCTTCACCACTGCAGCTTCCTGACCATCATCACATCTTACAGCGCACCATCACTGTCTGCTCTTCCGTCTACACCCCTGGCTCATTGACTATCGCTACGTAGCACAATAAAGACGACTCACATTACATCGACTGACGACTTTTATTTATCTCCCGTCTCTACCGATACGGACCGCTCCCTCAAATATAAGAATAAGTTTATGTCCCTAATAAAAAGGAAAAAATATATTTTTAATCGTTGAAAATAATACATTGTGATTTTAATAAATCTAAACGAAATATGAACTAGAACAAGATACAAAAAATAAAAAAGGTAACAGTCGCAACTGGGAATCGAACCAAGGATTTCTGCCTTTTTATTACATTAGTTTTAATTTGGGAGGCGGGAATGGGTACCGCCGCCCCGGGAACCTTTATTGGATAACCAACACCTCTGCCATAGGTCACCCCAAGTGGTTCGCTAGGTTTGGTGATTTAGCAGGGGTACCCGGGTTCATGGGGTGAGTTTTGTCTAGGTCTTGGAGGTGGATGACCAGGACATACTGAACCCAAGATTCCGACCCACTCCTTAAACCCTTTTCCTTCCCAGAACTCTCCCCTCCTTCCTTTCCTTAAAAAAACCCTCCACACAGCATCATAGGTGAGCATAAAGATGTCATAGACCCTGTGGGAAATTATGTTCCTCAGGGCCTCCTGTGTGGAGCTCATGTAAAAAAAAAAAAAGCTCCACATGGCCCTGAGTAAAAAATCCTCAGGGCCTATGTCATCTTTGGAGATTCTGTGTGGAAGGTATTTTTGAGGAAAGGAAGGTGAGGAAGTTCTGAGAAGGAAGAGGTATGAGGGGTGAGTAGGAACTGGGGATTAGTGTGTCCAGGAGTGACGGACGTATAAATCTATCCTCCCACTGTGGTGCAAGCCGATGGATCGAAAGAATCCTGCTGGAAAGTTCAAAAAGTCAATCAGTCTCTCCCGATCCAACCCGCAAACAGTGTGGACAAACTCATCCGCCGCGAAGACCTAGTCAAACCTCATATTATCATTTATATAGGTATTTTACAAACGTAGCGAACCATGGTTTGCATATATAACAGGTTTGTTGTTTATTCAATAAATGGTTCCGTGCCCGCCTCCCAAATTGTCTTACCGGGACAATACTCTGCCCACTAAGCTATTGGGACCTGATTTTTCTGTTTTATGTCCATCCTTCAAAATGTATTCCAATAAATCGAATATTGTTTCTTTTTCAGAGACAACTTAATGCTGTGGACTTCAAAGTGTCCATCAATCTGAAATACGTGCTTCTCATATCTGACGTGAGAAAAGGTTTCCAATTTACTTCCTTGGCAAGATACCATGTCTACGAAATCGCTACGAGGTACGTAAAAATGTTATCTCTTTCCTTTTTCTTAAGAATATTTTATTTAGTTTAAGTTCCGCCCTGTTGAAGTTTGTTGGCGAGCTTACAAACTTCAACAGGGCGGACGCCCTCTTAGTTGAGAAAGCGAATAATTGAGCGCACCTCGCAGGCAGCGGGATTCGACAACGGAGCGTCCATCTCAAACTAACGCATAGATCGCACTGAAGCAGCTACCAAGTCGGATCACCGCTCGTTAGGAAAAGCCGCCGATCTTTAAAAAGTGCGTGATGGCTATTATTTCACTAGAGCGCTTGTCATACCTGGTTTTACCGGTACACCATGAGGGATCTAAATTTAAAACGTGTCGGCACTATGAAAGATCTTGGTATTTTGTTTGATAATAGGTTAACTTTTCATGCTCATATCATAATGACGTGTAGAGTACTTCACTGAGAATGTTGGGTTTTGTCCTGTGTACTGCGAGAAACTTCAGAGACACCCGGGTTCTCACAGTACTATAAAATGCTTTGGTTAGGAGTAGGCTTGAGAGGGGGTGTCGGTGGTTTGTAGCCCACATCAAGTGAAGTATTCCCTCATATTGGAGAAGGTTCAGAAGGAATTTCTGAGATTTCTTTACCTGAGGAAGTATGGCTACTACCCGTTGCTCTACCCTACCCACTTTCTTTTGGACATGCTTGGTATGAACCATCTACGGGTCAGAAGGGATGTGCTCATTGTAACACATTTTCTTCAGACTGATTCGTGGAAGGTTTGAAAACTCGGCTATCATGGAGAGCATTAGTTTCTATGTTCCCGATGGTTATCTCCGTCACCGATAGCAACTGTTTCATCTCCCGGCTTGCAGAACTAACTTGCCAATGTTTATGCCATTCGGAAGAGCTGTCTTGTTGTTAAATAGAATCACTTCGAATATCGATATGTTTATCATCAATGAAGCACAATTCAAACGACAAGCTTTGTTGCTGTTGGTCCAAATCTTTTTATCTTTATGTCTGTAAATATTTTCTCTTTAAACGATTTAAAATTGTAATTTTGTAATGATTTTTAAAATGAATAAATAAAATAGAATTGAATTGGATTACTGTATACTAGCTTTTGCCCGTTGCAACCAAATAATTTGTAAAAGTACTAAGCGATTTGATGAAATGTGGATGAAGCAAGCTATCAGCACATTGGTGGACATTGGCTTCTTGGGTTCGATGAATTCAGACATTACAGTTCCTGACACTTTTTTTCGCAGAACCAGGTTTGCGCTGTCACCAATCGAAGATGACAGGGACGCCCCTCTGCTGCAGCACGCCGAGTGGTCTCCGGATGGGAATGCAGTGGTGTTCGTGCATGACAACGACATTTATTACAAGCCCAGGGTGCTCAAGCCGCTTGTCTGCAGGATCACAAGCACAGGTTGGTATCTTTCTTTATTCTTTATTACATTAATATTACGTATTATAAATTAAAGTCCCCCGCGTCGTCTGTCTGTCTGTCTGTTCACGATAAACTCAAAAACCACTGAACGGATTTTCATGCGGTTTTCACCAATAGATAGAGTGTTTCGTGAAGAAGGCTTAGGTATGTAATTTGTCAAGGATTTGTGTAAATTGGTTGAAACATAACGATAATTGTTAGAAGTGTCGGAAAAACCCCGAATTTGGCTTCTTTGACTGACTTAAGGGCCCGCAACCCGGATTTGAAATTTATTTATTTTATATTTCCCTTAAACACGGTAAGTTTTAAAGCTCTTAAAAAAATATATGTTACTAGCTGGTAGCCGGCATGCGTTGCTATGCCATTTATAAAATAAATTGTTTCTCCCTGCGTATCCTTTCCCAATCGTCCCGTTCCCTTTTTCTCATGCGTCCCTTTCCCCTCCCGCGTTTCCACTCCATCTCCTCCACCTTCCCTCTCCCCACTCCACTCTTCCTCTTGCCCCGTCCCGCGAACCCCCCCTCCCGAGTCCCCCTCTCCCCTCTCAGGTCCCCCTCCCAACTCCCAGGTTCCCCTTCCCCCTCCCTGGTTCCCCTCCCCACTCCCGCGAACCTTCTACCCGAGTTCCCCTCCCCCTTCCCCCGTCCCGCATTTCATACATTCAGTTTTCAAACAGCTCGCGTGCCACTTATAGCAATTTTTTTATACAAATTTCATAATGCCTGAGCTCACCAAAAGTTTTATACAAACCTTGTCCTGACAATTATGAACACACAAAAAAAGAATTATCCAATTTGGTGCAGTCGTTCGAAAGTTATGCGCTTACATACATTTCGGCGATTCATCTTTATTTATATATATAAGATAAGATATAAGAAGATAGAAGATAGATAGATAGATTTATATAGATTCTTGAAGATAATATCTAGACTTTGCCCGCGCCGAAACGCAAATTATATAAAATTCACTCGATAGAAAAAAATCGCAAAGTGTGCTCCAAAAATTATTATTAACACGTTTGTTTCGGTTATTTTACAAGTTATAGTTGTGAACAAAATTCTTTAAATGATACTTAAGACACCTTTCACGAGATTTTTGCTCTATTTTAAACGAGTCGTGTTTTATTAAACATTTTCACAATTTTCGCTTCAATTTTACCATTTAAAATATTAGCGCGCCCTGTCCAATATTCGTAATTACGTATCTCTCCATCTTCTTCTGTTTGAGCCGGGATGCGGCACCTTAACCCCGAATTTGGCTTCTTTGACTGACTGAAGTTTGAAAAAGGAATTATCTTTAAATTAGTTGCATGCATGTTCCAAATAATTGCATGAAATCAAAAACTTGGTGTATGTATATTGCGAAAATGTCACTAAAATGATTTGCCTGTACTTGAATTTGTCTACAAGTATGGTAGTTAATTCACAAGTATTTGCTTTTCTTGGGATATCTTTTGCCCTACGGGTTGAACCATCCTTGCATGCATTAGCTTCGTAACAGCATTGCATTGTTCGCGTTGATTGAAAATTTTATCGTGCACATCAACGTCCGTAGTTTGTTTGGTGGGTTGCTGGTCGCGTGCGAAACTTTGTAAGGGAATTTGCCTTTACCATTTTAGACCGCGGGGTTGAGAGAAAGGTATTATTTACACTGTGTTACATTACTGCTAAATTATGTCCCTTTATTCCTGCATTTATTTTTGATTATAAGTAAATTTATGAGTTAATATTAATTTATTAATATATACCTACAGGGGTCGCAAAAGTCAACTTTTTCCTTTGGAACATCATAATACTTCGTTCGTTAGTTTTCGAGATATTGGCATTTGATAAGTTACTGCTTATAGCAGTTGGACCCTCCAAAATTGTTGAAATAGCCTTTTTTACAGCCATCAACTGACGTTCAATATACAAACTAGACAATGTATTTTTTTTAAAGCAAAACGTACAAATTGCACCTGAGGAATAACAGTGGCACAGTTCAAAAAAATGCAGAAATATTCAACAGCAATTGACCACAACGGGGGGGGGGGGGGGCGTAACGGATTACCACTACGAAATGAGCGTAATGGTGTGTCCTGTGTGGAGTTAATGTAAAAATAAATAAATAAAAAATGGGATATCACGACAGGGTTACATTTGACACAATGTAAGGGGCATAATGGGATACCACAATGGGGTTACATTTGCCACAACGGAGGGGCGTAATGGGATACGGAAAATATTTTTGTAGATGGCGGCCCCTAATGGGATAGGATGGGGTGGGATGGGTTTCTCTGGGTTACCTACCGCCCCCTGAAAGTCTGAAACGCCCACCCATTTTCTCTTAGCTTCTACCGCCCCCCTGAAGGTCTGAAACGCCCCCCAAGGGGGCGTTATCGCCCACGTTGAGAACCTATGGTTTATCTATTCAATCTTCGAAAAAAACGGCACATTTCTGAAAAATGTTATTGTGGCCTTAAAAGCGAATATGTCGTTTATATATATATATATATTTTTTTTTTTTTTTTATAAACTATAATACTACTTTTTAATATAAATATTAATATACTGCTTTTCAACTTGTGTAAAATAATGTCTTTTTATTGGTTAATAAACTAATTTAATAGACTCAAACGAAATATTCAAACTGCTCTCCTGAAAAAAGATGTTTTTTGAGTTGTGCCACTCTTATCCCCCGGGTGAGAAAAAGGAATATATCCTTCTAATTACAATTGGTAAAAAAACGAGTGTGCTTTATATCTCCCTCTCAACTTCCATTCGTCTCGCCCGACCGTTCGCCTCGCCCGGTCACACTTTTCATAAAGCTCTCGTCACGCATTCACCAGCTAACTTCCCAAGTCAAGCGTGCGTAAAGAAGTTTTACTTCAAAAAATCTTTAAAATGGGTCCAGTTTTGGATGAGAAAACAGTGGAATACATAACCTCGATTTTACGATTTTATTTAGGTTTTATCAACCTGTTGAAGTCAACAGTTGTCCCTTTCGCTCAATATTCGGGGGGGGGGGAGCAACAGCGACAGTGAATGAGAATAATTTGGAAAAATACCTATTATTCAAATTTCCGGGCGACCGTGTTTCTTCTTAATGAGATGTTTTAAGTAACATGCCAGGTTGGGTTCTATTTTTCTGTTATTTTAAATCAAAACCAAAATTTCCTCGGAAATCATAAGTTTTATAAGTAGGAACTTAATTAATAAGCATGATGATTAATAATTTCAGATCTGAAAAAGAATCTTTGATAAACCGTTAACTGTTAAGTGCCTTCCATTTTTGGACTCCAGATACTAATATCTATAGCCTGTATGTCGGACGAATATCTACAGCTCATATGTTGAACTAATATCTATGAACTTCAGAGTGTTGACTAATATCTACAGAGCGTAGGTTGAACTAATATCTACAGAGCGTAGGTTGGATTAATCAGCTAAATGTGTCCAATAGTCCGATATTAGGGATTTTTACATACATACTTACATAAATTAAGTTTTTTAAACTGCATACGCAATATTACGTTATTCCAACATGCTATACATAATTGCAAATCCAACCTCTGCCAGTGCTGTAGATATTCGTCAACACTTTGGTTCTCATAGATATTCGTCAACAGTTTGAGCTGTAGATATTCGTCAACACTTTCCTTCTCATAGATATTAGTTCGATTTTTTCAGTTTTTGGAATTCCTGTAGATATTAGTAGACGCCTCCCATTTTTGTAATAAACTTAATTGATTTTTTGCAAAATTAGGTGTGCTGTTGTAAATTATACCTTCTTACCAGATGATAAATTTGGTTGTTTATGTTATATAAACAACCAAAGTATTTTCCCCACAATAGTTACATAAATTGAGAGAACTTGTTTTTTTAATCATTTAAATCGGCCACCACCTTGAACCGGAACGTAGCAAACAAATTAATATACGTCGGTTTGCTCGCTCAGTCGATTATAATAAAAACTTGTGTTGTGTTTCCAGGTAAACCAGGCGTCGTTTTCAACGGCGTTCCAGACCATCTGTACGAGACGGAGATCTCGCGTTCCGACCACGCGCTGTGGTTCAGTGCGGACGGGCAGTACCTCATGTTCGCTACCTACAACGACAGTGGGGTTGGCGAACACCGCTGGGCGTGGTATGGCGGTGCGCAGCAGGATCAGCTCAAGTACCCCGAGATCAGGAGCGTCAGATATCCCAAGGTATTTTGACAGCACGTCTGTTTGGCGAAAAGTCCCTTGGCGATATGTTGCTTCAGCAGGACCTGCTCAAGTACTTTTGTTAAAAAAGTCTGTAAAATAATCTCTCCCCATATGTGATTCCAAAGAGTTTGGCCAGTTGCTCCCAACTGGGGTGATTGAAACTTGAAACCACAATAACCATAACCACAGCTACTGCCTCATCAACCACCAAAGCAACCGCCACAATAACCCCGACAGCAACAACCGCAACAATTACCCCGACAACTACCACAAAAACCTTCACAACAACCACCGAAACTTCCACGACAATTCAACAATCACTTCACGTGATTGCCACAATACTATAACCACTATAAAAATCAGTACAATAACAACGTCAACAATTACAACAACCACAGCCACCACAATAACTACAACCACAATAAAAACAACTTCAACTATCACCACAATAACAACCACGACAACAACCACAACCACCACAGTAACTACAACCACAATAACCACAACCACCACAGTACCTACAACCACAATAATAACACTACAACAATCACCACAATAACAACAATGACGACAACCACAACCACTCTAACAACAATCAATTCACTTGTCAATCAATTCACGTGACTACCACCACCGTAACTGCAACCACTATGACAATTAGTACAATAAAAACGACAACAACCACAACAACTCAACAGTCACTTCATGTGACCACTACCACAATAACTACAACAACTATAAAAATCAGTACAATAACAACGTTAACAATTACAACAACCACAGCCACCACAATAACTACAACTAAAATAACAACAACGGCAACTATCACTACAATAACAATCACGACAACAACCACAACCATTACAACAACTCAACAACCACTTCACATGGTTTCACAGACTACGCAATTTTTTATTAACCACTCGGACCCATAAGCTTGTTTTCACGATAATATAACATTACCAGATAAATGTTTGATATATGAGATATACTTGACTTAATTAAATGTCTACTATTACCTTTATAGTAGAATTGTCACCTTATACAATCTAATTTCTTTTTTCCTTTTTCCAGGCAAACACGGATAATCCGGAGGTCACCATTTACACAGTTAACCTCAAGACCCCTAAGTATCTCTTCCCTCACGCCATCCAACCCAGCGCTAGTGTTGAACCAGGTCAAATTCTAATCTCTTTTCCCTGATATGTTAAATAATATATTATGTTATATAATAATTATATGTATTGTACTTCCATTAATATAATATTAAGGTTAAACGGAATTTACATATATTATAATCTACACATTCACAGATGGTAAAATAATTATATTGGCACCATCTGTGCATGTATAGATCATAAACATATGTTCCGTTTAATCAAAAGTTAGAAAATTTGATTCTTAGTATTTTTGTTTACGTTACAGATAGCTACATTATGTACACAGCTTGGGTTTCTGACAGACAGGTGGCAGTACTGTTTCTAAACCGAATGCAAAACTATTCTATCATCAGCATATGTAAGACTCCGTCCTTTAACTGTCAAGATGTAAGTTATTTTTTACACATTTTACCATCTGATAAATCTTTTTTTCCAATGTGCCACACAAGTAAAAGGATCCCACAAGGATCAATTCAATGGACCTATCCTACTTTTACTTTTTATGGATCAAATAGTAAAAAGAATTGTGTTAGATAACTGGATAAAATAGACCAGTGACTAAACAGAACATGATAAAAATAAAAGATTAGGTTAGGTTATGTTTTATCCCTGTTCTGTTTTTGTCATGGAACCATAAAACGTTCAGGCATGAGGCTTTCATCAAGTTAGTCAAGTTAGCCTCTCGGAAGCTGGGCGTTCTGTACAGTGGAGGTAATCCACCTCTTACCCGCCCTGGTATAAGTAACTGATGGTTACTCCTTCAAGGCTCTCGCAAGATTCTATTTTTTTTTGTTAAACGAAGCTACATTTATTTATTTTGAACGAATCTAGACCTCCAGTGTCCATGCATACGTTGTTAGTAAGCAGTATGCAAGTGCTTAACAGGAAAAACAAAATGCAAAAAATAGGTTAGTAAGACAAAGATAAATTAAACAGGGCAAAAGAAAAACTCATTCATGAGGCTCCATGAGGCGGCATTGCATCTGTAAAAACCCGCAAGCACCTGCATAAAATAGAGAACATAAGTAATACAATAAATCTCAAATCAATTGGCAAGTACCAACAAAAAATGTGAATGGCTTTCGGTCTGATCATAAACTACACTTAGCTTCCGTGTCCCTTAGCCAACCACTCAGTGAAGCCTCAAAGAATGTTGGGGAATATTTGGGGTAAAATACCTGAAGACTAAAAGAAAATTCAGCGTTGGGTAGTCAGAGACAGGACAAAGGACAGTCAAGGTCGTCTGATCAAGCCTCAAGCCTGCACATATCATTGGGGGAGGCGCAGATGATTTGAGAAGGATCTGCAAAATTAGTAATGTAACTAAAGATGAAGCAGGGACGAGGTCCAGCACACCCCCGTATGGGGATAGGGAAAAAAAATTGAGTTCAGTTCATCCAGTAAAACATTGAAACAGTTAAAGACAAACAAAACAAGGAACATGGCATAAATTAACAGGTAGTATAGTCATTATTAACAAAACAAATCGCAAGGCAATTATATACATTTTTTAAAACATAGTGAACAAGATAATATAATAACGCAAATGTAAAATATAACACATAAATCATAATATATAATAAAATAAATGTTAATAAAATAAAAGAAATAACATATTACAGAAACACAAAACACATAAATCATAACAATTAAATCCAAGCGGTAAATATAAAGGAATGATGAAGAGTGTCCGTGAATTCAGAAGCAAAATACACCTGGTACCTAAGTTGTTTTACAGCTACTCAGCGACTCTAAGAACAGGCCATCTCTCAACCCAAAGTTTCGTGAATTTCCTCAGGCACACAAAGTTCACCTTATTCGAGACGAGATCTGTATTCCAAGCAGGTCTCGTAATAACTTGTAAACCATCAATCATTTCGTCTCGAGTATCCGTCAAAATCTCACAGTGCCACAAAATGTGCTCGGCTGTTTGGTCGGTATCACCACAAGCGCAATTGGGATGGGATGATAGAGCCAGTCTGTGAAGTCTACCTCTAAACTCCCCATGCCCAGAAAGCAATTGGGTGATATGGTGGTCCATTAAAAGATATGCCCCTTCCATTCTGATTTTAACTGATGGAAAGAAGGAGAAGGTCCATCTTCCCATATTCGATCTATCTATCCTGTTCTGTACATTGAAGTACCCACCACTGTCCCGCCCCGGTATAGGCGACTTATGGTCGCCCCTTCGGAGCTCTCGCAAGAATCTAATTATTTTTTTTGAACGACTCTACATTTATTAAAACGAATCTAGACCTTCAATGTCCCTACATACTTTGTTAGGTGGCGGAAATGTAGGATCGCCTACAGTCTAAGCTGTAATAGTCAAAAAGAAAAACTAATACTACTGGTGTTAGTAAACATGAAAATATAATATAGAGAAAAAAAACAGAATATATATGAAAAATAAACAGCGGGAGACCACACACTCTGAGACTGCAGGCATCTGCGTGTGAAGAGAAAAAAAAGAATAAAAAGTGTAGTAAATAAAACATATAACATTTGAAAAAAGGTAAAAAAATAGAGGATAACCGTCATGATCGTCGTTTGCCCGGCAGTCTGTACAGTGGAGGTAATCCACCTCTTACCCGCCTTGGTATAAGTAACTGATGGTTACTCCTTCAAGGCTCTCGCAAGATTCTAATTTTTTTGTTAAACGAAGCTACATTTATTTATTTTGAACGAATCTAGACCTCCAGTGTCCATGCATACGTTGTTAGTAAGCAGTATGCAAGTGCTTAACAGGAAAAACAAAATGCAAAAAATAGGTTAGTAAGACAAAGATAAATTAAACAGGGCAAAAGAAAAACTCATTCATGAGGCTCCATGAGGCGGCATTGCATCTGTAAAAACCCGCAAGCACCTGCATAAAATAGAGAACATAAGTAATACAATAAATCTCAAATCAATTGGCAAGTACCAACAAAAAATGTGAATGGCTTTCGGTCTGATCATAAACTACACTTAGCTTCCGTGTCCCTTAGCCAACCACTCAGTGAAGCCTCAAAGAATGTTAGCTGAATATTTGGGGTAAAATACCCGAAGACTAAAAGAAATTTCAGCGTTGGGTAGTCAGAGGCAGGACAAAGGATAGTCAAGGTCGTCTGATCAAGCCTCAAGCCTGCACATGTCATTGGGGGAGGCGCAGATAGATTTGAGAAGGATCTGCAAAATTAGTAATGTAACTAAAGATGAAGCAGGGACGAGGTCCAGCACACCCCCGTATGGGGATAGGGGAGAAAAAAAAAATTGGAGTTTAGTTCATCCAGTAAAACATTAAACAGTTAAAGACAAACAAAACAAAACAAAACAAGGAACATGGCATAAATTAACAGTAGTATAATAATTATTAACAAAACAAATCGCAAGGCAATTATATACATTTTTTTAAAACATAGTGAACAAAATAATATAATAACGCAAATGTAAAATATAACATATAAATCCTAATATATAATAAAATAAATGTTAATAAAATAAAAGAAATAACATATTACAGAAACGCAAAACACATAAATCATAACAATTAAATCCAAGCGGTAAATGTAAAGGAATCATGAAGAGTGTCCGTGAATTCAGAAGCAAAATACACCTGGTACCTAAGTTGTTTTACAGCTACTCAGCGACTCTAAGAACAGGCCATCTCTCAACCCAAACTTTCGTGAATTTCCTCAGGCACTCAAAGTTCACCTTATTCGAGACGAGATCTGTATTCCAAGCAGGTCTCGTAATAACTTGTAAACCATCAATCATTTCGTCTCGAGCATCCGTCAAAATCTCACAGTGCCACAAAATGTGCTCGGCTGTTTGGTCGGTATCACCACAAGCGCAATTGGGATGGGATGATAGAGCCAGTCTGTGAAGTCTACCTCTAAACTCCCCATGCCCAGAAAGCAATTGGGTGATATGGTGGTCCATTAAAAGATATGCCCCTTCCATTCTGATTTTAACTGATGGAAAGAAGGAGAAGGTCCATCTTCCCATATTCGATCTATCCCATCTTATCTGCCATTCACTCAGCGTTTTTATTCTCATCATCTTTAGAAGTTCAGGGAGAGGCACTGCTCCACCAGGTATTAATTCAATACCAAGGTGGTTTACAGGTCTTCCTCTTTTCAGACACTTCTTTGTCAAAACTTCCCTAATTTCTAAATCAATTGGCAAAATGCCAGCCAAAATTGGCAAAGCATCCGATGAAACTGTTCTGTAGGCTCCTGAAAGCGCCAGTAAGGGGATTCGCTGGCCCCTCTTAAGCGCTGAATGAATAAGTGAATTACCGAGTCGATGTTCCCATACACAGGCACCATATGAGACTTGTGTCACATATACGCATCTGTATAATAGACGGAGCACAGGGAAACGTAAACCCCATTCAGCAGTTGAGATTCTTCTCAGTTTTAAGAAGAGAGCCTGGGCCTTACTAGAAACGCTTTTAACGTGAGTCAAGAACGAGGACGATCTGTCTAATGTAACGCCTAAATATTTAGTACTCTCTACAAAACGGATTGCAGTATCTCCCATTTTTATGAAAGGGTTTCTACCTCTACTGAGGGAGCCTTTCATAAGGAGACCCACGGTCTTATGGGGAGCAAAAGTCAGTCTGTTTTCCTTTCCCCAGTTAAGAATCATTTT
>CAKJUN010000036.1:0-16776 GCA_917880885.1 Limnephilus marmoratus
CCCTGGAGTATTTTATGATATGCATACCAATGCTCAAAAAGATGATATGTTGTGAGATTCCTTTAATTTTTGATAATAATAGAAAATAATATTAAGGTATATGATTAAATCTACTAATTTGAATTCTGTTGAATGTATGTATATTTTTGTTGACTCTATTTTCTACTAATAATAGAAACAATTTCACCTAAACAACTTCTGGCATATTTTCACTGGCATTGACGCACAGATGAAAGTTTATTTCGGAGAAAATGAATATAACATTTACATTACACAATATGTTCTGTAAAAATATATTATTCTGTAAAAATATATATATGACTTTATTCTAATAATATCCTCATACTTGTATATGGTTGGGTCGATTTTCAATGTTAAACCAAAGCTATTATTCACAACTTATTTTATCTTTGTATTTCTTATAATTAAATGCTTTTTTTCAAAAAAGAATGATGAATATTTAAAAACATATATTACGAAACGAAACTATTTTTGGTTTACAGTTCAATAAAGGAAATGAATGACATTATTAATATTGCTGCGCTTGGTCAGCTACCTCTTCCTTGTGACTCAACAAATCCTCTCTTTTTGAATATATTCGTCCGAATTAACTGATCGTTAATGGTGATATGTGCCCTCGTGAAAAAACATCACCACTAAAGTCAACCCTATCAATTCTCCTTGAAAATAAAAATCGGATAATGGTGTGGAGTGCTGGGAGAAAATCAGCCTTGCTCAAGGTGGTATTTAATTTTGTGAGGATAGACTATAAACGTACAGTAAGTTGTTTGATTTATTTATATATTTACACATTTTTTGGAAATGTGATAAAACTTATTTGAACCATTAATTTATTTTAGTTGTATTTATAGAACTCTTAACTTTATATTTCATTCATAAAATTAAAATAAATATCTTAACAGTTTTTAATATTTGATTATAATGCCTAATCATATAATGAATTATGTATCAACTAATAGCAACTACCATTATATTGACTGTAGCACTGTTTACCCAGGCGTTAAAATCAGTTATTTAGAAGAAATCTCAGTTCATATCTTCTGTCGTTTAGTTAAGGGGAAATGAAATCACTCCTATTTTTTTACTATTTTTTAAGTAAAATTTATATCTATAAATACAATTGCTGACTTATAGAATAATAGTAATAGAATTATAAATATTAATATTTTAGGAAATCCGAATTATCTTTAATAATGGTGAGAAAACATAGGCAGTTCGAGCAGCAACAGGCATGGGGGTTAACTTTAATTTTTGTATTCCTAAAACCATTATAAACAACAAGTTCTAACTTTCTTTTTTCATTAATATTCTATATCACTTACAATATTTCCTTGGATAGTTCATGTTAGTTCATAAAACCAATCCAAGACATATATTGTTTAATATTGATATATTTTTGAAAAAAGTAAAAAAATGTTAAATCAACAATAAAATAAAATAAAATAAAATAAAATAAAATAAAATAAAATAAAATAAAATAAAATAAAATAAAATAAAATAAAATAAAATAAGGGAATAAAATAAAATAAAATATAAAACAAAAACTTTTCAAGTGTATTGTTTTGTATATATTCTCACCAGTTTTCTGGGAGTGAGGATAGGGTAGCCTGTGTCGGCGAGGCCATGGTCAGGTGGAACCTATCCCAGTTTTAATCGTCAATAACTCTCACTATCACTGTCACTTAATTTCGATGTTACTTCACAACTAGATAATCAGATAATTCATTCAAGTATTGTATCTGTTCATCTGTTGTTCTCATCTCTCCTCTCCACTTCCTTCCAGCACCAAACTCTATACAATATCGTAAATGTCTTAAAAATATGTAAAAAATATAAAAGTATCGCCTCCACTATGACGGGTGATCGAGGCCCAGATATATCAAATTTTCGAGACGTTCAAATTTCGAAAATTAATTGTATAGTTCCATATTATTATCATCTTATTTTGGATTTTTTGCCGTTTCTTTAATTTATATTAGTAAAGATTCGATTATTAAAATTTCATAAAAGTCAGTGGATTTAAAGTATAATATTTTTCATAACAACCTCAATTTTATACTCAATAAAAAATCTACTTGTTCTCACACTTTCTACAATGGTTTTATTACAGATTTTTGGGGAGTTACTGACTTACTAGTAGTCTCTAAAACATCAAGCCTTTTTGAAATTTACAGCTGCTGCTCAGTTTTTGAACCTCCTCCAACAGCACCCCGAATAGGAATCAGAGGAACCTTATGAGATTAGTTGGGGCGACGAAATCGAAGGACATCGCCTCTACTTCGACCCAGATACCAAACAATTCAACCTTTATTTACATCCTCTTCCGACGCAAGAAGTGGATTTTCCCATGATGTTGGAGCATGGAAGATGGATGTTTGAAATAATTCCTGCACAGCCTCATAAGACCAAGTGCAACCTAAAAGATGTTGTTGCTTCATTTGTCGAACGGGCGAAAAAATTGGCCAGCCTTGACAAAAATATAGTCTATTTGACTATTCCCAACATTCCATTCCTGGGATGCAGACCTGCAGACCCCTCCAACTTTGTGAGCACAATCGAAAACAGTATGTTTATAGACGATGGGCACATTAGCGACCATCCTCGTGTCCTCCATCTCACAAAGAACACCTGTGTGCGTAGTGGCCGCAAGATGTAAATGTTGGTACCCATTTTTTAAGACAAACTAACAGATCTAAAGTCAAAATCGAAGGAGTAACCGTATCCAGGTTCGATATACATGGATGCCGTGACTTTCGGGATGGGGATGGCCAGTTTGCAATGCACCTTCGCCGCAAGAAACCTCTCGCAAGCTCGTAGACTTTACGATCGAATGCATGTGCTGAGTCCGCTGTTTTTGGCATTGACGGCGGGAACACCCATCTTCAAAGGCAAGCTGGCAGCGACTGAAACCCGATGGTTTGTCATATAAATCACTGCAGATGACCGAACTGATCATGAAAGGGACCCTCAGAACTAAAAAGACTTTATCCCTAAATCCCGTTACTCGAGTGCGAGCTTCTTCCTTTCTGAAGATAAGTAGAACTTTCCATAATATTCTGATCTACCAATCAAGCTCAACTAAAAGGTGGTCGAGTATCTCTCCAATCAAAAATAGGTGAAAATCGACAAGAATTTCATCAAACATATTGGAGTCCTCGCAAATCAAGATTTTCTCGTAGTATTTTAAAAATTTCTCGAGTAGAAAAACACGGATTTTGCTTTAGTCTAATCGTTGAACTCAACCAATTGGAATTCTGTGAGATTAAAAATTCCAATCAATGGCATTGGCTGGAGGGTGGAGTTCCGAACCATGGATGTTCAGCTGACAGCTTAGGAAAACTCAGCTTTCAGTCTCATCTTATTCAGCATTGTGCGAGCTCTTGGCCAAAATCCACACATAAACTTCTACATACCTATCAGCCTCGTTGACGAAAACTTCAGAAGGGCCAATTCAAACAATAGCCTCATCAAACAAAAATTCTATTTCAGAATTAACATCACAGACCCAGGAAAACCAGTCGTCAAGGAGCTGAGCCTCAAGGAGATTCTGTTTGGATCGAAGGAGTATGAATTCGAAGGACTCATGGCATTTGTTAAACCAGGAGGGTCAAAACTGTCTGGGAAGTGCTGCAATGAATCGGAGAGGTGTACGATGATGGAGGTTTACGATGATTTGTGTCGGTTCCTCTGGGAGAAAGTAGAAGGTCAGAGGCTGACCTTGGCCCAATGGATGAGAAAGTACGTGTCAACGCATCCTGACTTCAAGTTTGATTCGATTTTGTCAGACAAGCTGATGAATGATATGTTGATCGAGTTGGTTGCAATTAGCAAAGGATAAAAATTCGACGCCACTTTCCGGCCTGTATTTCGGGCTGATAAGAATAACTGATTATTAAAACATTATCTCACAATTTTGAATCGTAGAAAAAACATTTTGATAAAGAGATAAATTGTAAAAAATACTAAAAACATTTTATTGAATTCCCACAGAGTTGAATTAATGGGTTGATAAAAATATATCGCTGCTAAATTACTCCTTCAATGAAACTATCAGAAGCTCTAAGCTTATATGTTTTTTTTTTTATGGTAACATCGACATTGATCCGATTATCTTAGAACCCATTATTTTCGACATACTTTTGAAAGCCTTATCCTTCTTTCTATTTAAAATTAGGTAGGTGAGCTTACAGAAACTAAATATACCATATGTTTTCAGAAGATGTCCAATGACCGATGTTTTTAGCTCCAAGACCCTCGGGTTTTTTTAAAGTTTTGGTTCGATTTTCAACTAGGTGGAAGTTAGGACTCGATCATAGGTTCAGGGGATAAAATATTTATTGATAGTGGACTAGAAATATCCATTGATGCCGTTACTGTTGAGAATATGATATCTATGTTTTCGAGGGTTTTTGGTATTATTTAGACTAGGTTTCTTAGTATTTTATATGATCAATTTTTGAAAACATAATTTAGATGTTTATATAATATTTGTAGATATATACTCAACGACTTGAAATTTGATTTTGTTAGCAATTATTATATTTAAAGATATTAACTTTTTTTATTAATATGTGTATTAATTAGCATACCTTTTAAGCAAATGTATTTATGTCAAATTTAATAAAAGAATAATAATAAGACAGATATAATTATTTCTTGAGACTGGTGCCATAATTTATTGTTCGAACTTATTGACCTTGATCAACATTTAGGGAAATCGAAACATTAGATTTCAAATATTGCCATCCATCATATTTTTATTCAAAAAATATATTCATTGTAAATCTGGAGTTCACCTTTGTTAGATTTAAATTGTCTATGGAGTGAGATTTCTAGATTTTTGAAACATTATTAGTTTTTCACATTTTTTATCACAATTAAAAAAAAGTTATTAGATAAATGGATGTCCATAACAAAAATTATTAATATTATCAACTAATCGTAACTTCTCGATTTAATTCTTTAACAGATCTTCTCACCATATGATTTTATGCTACGATAAATATTAATAAAAAATAATGGATTAATATATTTTTTAAAACTATTTTTGTACTGTTAAGTTTTTTAGCAGGAAGTTGATCCTTCACAATATGGCTTCCCTGCTTCCCAGTATAATGTTTGAGTTCAGTGTCACAACTCAGACAAAACCAAGGCTGTCTCACAGCCTTCGCATCATTGGTTTTAGAATATTCTTCGTGAGCTATGCTTTGCTTGATGAAGTTGTTGAGCCGAATCTCCAACCTCTTCAGCACTTTATCAGTCTCCACTTGATCAGCCTATACATTGAAAATTACAATTGGGTTTAAATAATAATTCGATTTAATTTGATGTTTGTACCTTTTTGTTGATCAAAAGTCTATTTTCGTACTGCTTCTATTCGAGCTATCTGAGCATCTGTGCTTCTTCCTCTCTATTCTCCAGTCGACCTTAAAGCTCTTTAATATGGGTAAAAAGCTCGGCTCTCACCCGCTGAATTCTTCCTGAAAGCTCTTTCCATTGGTCTCCATAATCCAATGGTCTCCCAGCGTATGGTTTCGAGGGACTGCCCGAGTCTAGGAGAGGTTCGTCTTTCATGCGCAGGACATCGACCTCCAGCTTCATAGAATTGAAATCTCTTCGCAAGCTCGACACTTGTTATTCAATGTTCTGTTGCTGCTGTTTTCGTAATCCGGATGGTCTGACTGGCTTCTGTGTCATCGTTATTGAAGGTAAAGTGTTTTTGCGTATTGATGTCTTTGCTATCTCTCTTTCCTTCGAAATATCTGTGAGTTAGTCTTTGAGAGCTTCAATCTCCCCAAGGATATCTTAAATCCGCTTATCGCCCGGCAATTCTTCCTCCGCTTCAGCATGGGGTTTTTGGTCCGATTGGTTTCGATTCGACTCACGGAGGAAGGTTTTGCGAGGTAAGAGTGCAGAGTCCACCCTTGACTTTAATAAACTCATATCATAGTTCATAGTGGTTTCATGGGATTGTATTTTTTCACCTAGGGCAGCTAACTCTTCTGAATACTTATCCATAGCTTCTATGGCTAATTTATCTCCATTGGCAAGTCGAGTGTTCTCAATCTCGAGGCGTCCCAACTTGACTCGGAGTTGGGAAACGATTTCTCTGAAATCATTATCATTGAGTGTCAATAAATCCACTTCTTAGCTGGACTCTCTCTCAGAAGAAGTTTGTATCTGCGGCCGATTTGTTCCTTCTCTATCATTTTCGTTAGCACTTCCTGTTACTGCGCCTATAGGAGCGACAATTTCTGTGTTGGGTGGAGTGCTTTTTATGGATTACAGTAGGGATGGTTCCAAAATTTTTAGACTGTTTTTATTCTCCGAACTGTTATTGTTCACTTTTAGGAGCTTCCCAAGTTGTTTTTGGATGGTTTGCAACTTGAGTTTGACTTGGGCCAGTTCTTCCTCAACATTCTGACTTCTAGATGGTCGATCTACACAGACATCGGTATTATCCATCATTAGTCCATGTTCTTCAAGTGTCTTCGATTCAGCCAGATGGTGGGGAGGGGATTTAGACATAGTGCTGGTACGGTTCTTGAAGACTGTAGCTTCTAAATCATCGATTCTGCTTTGGTCGGAGTTGACGATATGGACAAGCTTATTGAGTCTTTTTAAAACTTAGGCGTCATTGTTATTGTTAATATTGTTCATACCGATATTATTATTGCTATTATTATTTTCGAGAACAGTATTCTATCTGTTTTCTCTGCTATGTCGTTGTTGTTTTGAGGCAGCAGGGCTACTCTGCAGCAATGTCTTTGGGGATGCTGGATCCATTGGACTTGACTTCACAGTCGAGGCAACGCTGGTTCCCAGGTGGTGAGCCGGACTACTTAACCGAGCCATCGTTGGAGAAAACTCAGACATAAAATCCCTGACAACTTTGTTTCGGGACTTTTATTCTTCGAATTCGGCAGCTAGCTTTGAGAAATTCGAATTAAATATAGCTTCGAGTCGAGTGATTCTTTCGGCAGTGTGGGTTTAGGTGGAACTGTGGGATGCATTAATCCTATCGAGCTCGTTGGCAATGAGTTCAAAGTTAGATGAAAGTGTAGTCTGGACGAGGGAGAGCTGAAGGATGTTGGAGGTTGTGATCGTGGAAGCGAAACTTGTTATTGTTGCCATGTTATTTTTTTAGAATATTATTCTTCTAAAGGATGTGTATATATTTTTACGATTTATAGAATATCAAGAATACTATCGAAACTACCTCCTTAAAAAAAGAAAAACACTATTGATAATTATGAAACGAATACATTTTATTATCATATATACTTTAAAAAAAAAAAAAGAGATACATGAAATATCTAAAATACAGACCAGATATTAAAATATACATATTAAAAGATTTATCATTTGTATTTTTGACAATTATTTTCTTTCTAAATATTATATAGCACTTTCATTTAATTATTTTTCCAATTTATGTATTCCTTCTGATTTTGTGTAGACTTCCCATTTTCGACAGCCACTCATATATCAACGTAGGAAATCGTGAAAATTTGTGTTAAGGTAATATTTTAACGAAATCATAATTGGATTAATTAGTTATTGATGCTATTGGAATGTTTTAGAATTAAAAATAATTAATAAAAAAATTACTTAAGACCATCTAAAAAAATATAGATAAAAGTAAATATAGATACATATATATATCTAAATATATTTCTATGTATAAATACATCAAAAATTACCATAATACCAATTAATAATAGAGAATACAATAAATAATTATAAGAAGCGCTTTCAATCACCAAATGTTTATTATTACCGATTCTCAATTTATACTTCACCATCAAGCTGTTTTACCTCCTTCGAAAGATTCAAGCTTCGCTTATTCTTTTACCCAACCAGTTGGATACTATTTACAAGAGAAGCTCTCAGAAATGTAGCGGCCCCTTCCATATCCCCACATGCTTTTAGATGCTGGCTCATAATTTGGTACATCTTGCCGTGAACTGGGTGGTAATCTCCAATGAGGTGGGTCACTGTCCCTAAAAATTGCTGAAAATTGTCTAGCAATATGTGCTTTTAGCCATGAAGTTGAGATAAGAGGGCATCGAGTTTGTTTAAATTATCTGTTTTCAGAGGATAAGAAGGGCGGGGAAGGAGGTTTAGATACTGGTGCCGAAATGGATCCAAATACTTGCACAGCTGTCCTTAAATCTATTATAAAACTCTATCAACTGCTAGATATTTGGGCAGAGGCTTGTTTCTGACATCGTAAGTCCTCTGAAGCCATTCCATAAATAAGGTCTATCCCTTATCACTCAAAAGTTCCTTCAGTTTTTGAAAATAGGGTGTATATCCAAGACTGTATGTTGTCAATTTTGGGTGAAAATCATATACTATTTGTTGCATGATCTCTCGTTGTATTTTTTCAGGTCTTTTAAAGATTATTCCATCACGCCAGAAGATGTTTGGGTATTCACCTTCCTCTGATTCGTGCCACGCTACTGCAATACCGCAATGTCTGACAATGCCTTGAAATAATAGCCCCGCATTGACATCTGTCCTAAGAATCGATATACCGAAAGCATATTTAACCTGATTGTCGAGGATCTGCCACATCAAATCCGACTCTTATGAATCAGAATAAATACTCGTCAGAAAATCAGAAACGATTTCGACGAGAACCTTATTTTTAATTACACGTTCGTTTGGCTGCTCCCGATTCAGCAAAATGACTTCTTGGAGAGTGTTGGAGAGAAGCGAGCGGCAAGCACGACTTGCCATTTCAGACATAAATATCTGTCGGAGGAATTTCACTCCCATGGTCACTGCCTTCTCATAAAGTGTACTGAGTTCACGAATATTAATACCCCATGAGTGCAGAAAAGCTGACAGTTCATCGGAGTTAGCCACGATTGCCTCTGTATCAACCAACATTTGAAACGCACATTCAAGGTTAGCTTCTCGTTTCCTCGTGAGGATAGAATATTGGGGTAGCATTGCGATATTCTTAAAGTCCATCGATGAAGAGTAAAACCCGAAATCATTCCGATTTCCTTCGGTTTCTGCTCGATGTGGGCCGAGAAGAAGCTACGAACGAAGATTTGCAGAAGCCTGATCCAAGGCATCGTGGTCGTGCGGAAGATAGAATGGAAGGTCGTAGACATAGTACATCACACATTTTTTAAGTTCTTCAGTGTTTTGAAGTCGAGCTTTACCAGCCTTTCCACCAACAGGCTACTCCGGGTTGAACTCCTGCGCTCTATTATAGTCAAAGTAGTTTACCTTGAGTATGGTAGGGCCGTCTTTGTTTTTCGCGAAAAAGATTCTCTCGTTGATGCGAGTCTTTTGGGATACACTCTATTGAATGGTGGAGGGTAAAATACAGTCCCTCTCCTCAACATACTTAGTGGGAAGGCATATGATGAGAGCCAGTATACCTTTGTACTAAACAAGACAGCTGATTGGCACCCGTAAATTCCCTGAATTCTCGGTGGAGCTAACGATGTGATTCATATTCTTGAATTAGTTGCGAACCAACTTGATGCCAGTTTCATCATACACAGTGGCTGTGTTATTCTCATCTGACTGTCTGAGCATGGACAAGGCGAGTTTAATGAGAAACCCTCCTTCTTTTTCAATAGTTATGATGCTGTCATTTTTAACGCGACTCTTGAATATCTTCGCCACTGCCTCCTTCGAGGTCATTAGTTCTTCCACTAACCCTATCACTAGTTTTTAGCATTCGCATCTAAATTAGTACATCACTTTGAAAGGTGAGTCGTCGACCGCTTTAATTGAGCTTCTATAAAATTGATAGTTCCAGTCTGTTTTCATCTGTATTTTTAGTTCCTCGACACGAAGCTTCTCAATTCTTCTGAGCTCCTCCATTTTGTTTCGTTAGCGTTAGAGCTCCTTCTCAAAGATCTAGTCGATTCTTCTCTGCTTCTCTGATTCGGTTTCCGAGTGTTATATTTCTGTGGGAGGTTTTATGAGCTTGACTTTTTCTTCTTCAGGAGGTTTGTTTGCATGCTCGGCAAGTTTGATCGAGTAGGTGATCTGCACGATCCACTCCTATGCACATTTTTATGTGGGAAAGCGCAACACCCACTTATCTTTGTCGCCTTTTTATTTTACAAATTCAAGACTAATTTATTTCTCCGACCTTGTAAATTTCTTGATATTGAGGAGAGGCACGCTCTTCTTGGGCTTCGGCACCCGGTCGATGTTTTTGAAAGGTAATTATAGTTTGGAGTCGAGCTCGTTGATATAGAAAATGGACTGGGGGACCAAGATGAATAGGACCCGGTTATTAAACATGATTTCGGAGTTGTTCTTTTTCTCAGTTGCGCCGTAAGTGATTAGCGATATTTCGTTTGCCTTGACTTAAAATGGAAGGAGTTACTATCCCACAGGCTGCTCAAGCATTCTTTTGCGAAGCGTTTCATTCATGTCTTTGAAAGTTTATGGTTCTTGTTAATATTCGTTAAATATTTAATATTACTGATTACCATTATTGGCTGTCGAGTTCTGATATAACTTATATATAATATATATAATAAATTTAATAACTAAATCAAAAGTGTCAGAATTAAATATAGAAGTATCGATTGAGTCAGGATCAAAGATTTGCTTTTGTTCAAATGATGATGATTGTAATGTATGCATTACTTAATTTTGTCATTTATTTACGAATGAGTAATATGCATCCATTTTATAGAATCACTTCTGGTCCCAATATACCTTGTGAGTCATGATGTTGTAGAAATCTTCCTGAGTCACGAATCCATCGTCATCCAAATCAGCTCTATTGAACATATCCTCTATGTCCTCTTCAGCAATCTCCTCACCAAGTTCCTCTGCTACTTTTTTCAGATCATGGATATTGAATTTTCCCTAAATTAATACGTAAAACAGAATTAAAAATCAATATTATTGGGAGGGGGATAAAAAGTGAAAGAATTAAAATTGAATTGAATTATAAAATTTAGCCTATTTACCAGTCTGTTTTTATCAAAGGATCTGAAAATTTTGTTGGTATCATCTTTGCTGTCTTTCTCAGTAACTTTAGCTGTGGCCAGCTTGAGGAACTCATCGAAGTCAATAGCTCCTGATCCATCATCGTCCAGTTCGGCAAGGATCTGGTAGACGAACTTGCTTGTACCTGTGAAGCCGAGTGTAACAAAGGCTTCTTTGAGTTCGGCAGGATCGATAACTCCACTTCCATCATTGTCAAATATGTCAAAGGCTTGTCTGATTTCGATGACTTCATCACGGGGGAGTGTGGGCTTCACGTAGTCGTCGGCATTGAAGATTTTTTTCACTGGTGCAGGCTTGGAAGAAGGTACGGTTTGTTTCTTTTGGCTCATTTTTTATTATATTTTTATTTTTTTAAGAATTAGATAGTTTTTTTTTTTATATATTATCAACTCGGCTGTATTGTTTGGTTTTTTAAAAATAAGATATTTTAATTTTTAATAAGTAAATAAAAACTCCAATAAAAAATATTTATCAATCTGAAAATGGCAAACAAAGGTGCATTTTCCTCATTCAGATTTTTATCATTTAAGATTGAATAATAAAAAATCACAAAATTATTCAGTTTTCTTTAATTTTAGTGTATTGTTCAGCAAATATAATTTCATAAAGTCAAAAATCTCAAAAATTACATAACAATTAGTATAATCAAGTACATTAATTCAATATTTAATGATCACGCCACGAATTTCTTGAATGCGCAAAGTTTCTTAAGCTCTGATGTAAGGTTACAAATATCTAAAGTTTCCAAGGCTGTCCTCTTCTGTTCTTGGACTCTCTCCAGGTTTTTTACTGATCGTTCCTGCCGTAGTTGTATCAACTGCTGCCTTCTATTTTCTGCTTCAATCATATTATTTTAGGCAGTTTTCAGCTTTCTCTCCAGTTGGAGTCTCCTCATGCCTTTTCTGGTGATTTCGTTTTCCTGAATGTTCTGGATCTTTTGCTCGAATTCCAGTCGCTTCTTCTTCTCACTTTCGCGGTAGTGTTAATATCTTAAAGTTTTGGTGTTTCCAGTACGAGGACAGGCTTGATTCAAATCTATTTGGGACACATTTTCTCCTTAGTTTTAAAGGCGAGAGTTGTTGTCGCTATTATTTACCCCAGTATTGTTACTGTCAGTGGCTAGATTGGCTTTCGAGAGTCTGGCTTTATCTTCAATGGATAAAGGGGTGGTTGCGTCGAAAGAGTGGGAATCGGGTTGTTGCTGAGGCTTCGGAGAGAGGAAATTGTTATTCTGTTGTACGCTGCTGATTTCGAAGCCTGTCTGGCTCATTCGTGCCAGATTACTATTGTTGAGTTGATTGTCGGGTGTTCCTTTGTATAGGCTTGACTTGGGAGTCATAAACTCTTCGAATTCTTTGAAATGAGCTTCTCCTAAGAAGTAATGTTTGTCATTACAAATCTGTAATAATAAACGATAATTAATTGTTCTCGTATCAGATATTAGACAAATGCAAAATATATAGGTTTATGGCATAATTGTAACTAAATTAATATTCTTCTTTTTTTCATTTATATCTTATATATTAGAGAATTATTTATCTTTTTAATTATGTTATTTATTTACTTGCTGTATTTCCTCGGAGCTAAGCTTGGAAAACATGGCTTTTGGATCTAACTTTTTAAAGTCCTAATGGAACCACCCGTGGTCTATTTTATTGATTGTGGACCATTTCTGTTTATGCGTAGATGACAGCGTGTTTTCCCACACCCTGCGCCGATCTTCCAATTTGAAGAGAAGACTGTTCCTATGTTCGTATTTGCAGCAGATATCGAGAGGGAGCATAGAACGCACTTTGGCCCTCAGGTTTCGAGCGTTCATTCTTAAAGAAGGACATTTGAAATCAGTTTCGAGTTTTGACATCTGGGGGCGGGTTGAACTGTTTGTTATTTTTAATATTTATTTAATGTGTTATTTTTCTTTCTATTTTTTCTTTCTATCTTTTTCCTTTTTCTTTTTAAATATACTTTTATATTTATATTTTTATCTATTTTGTATTATTAGCTTAATGTTTTTAATATATTTATAACTACAGTGAGAACCAAGATGCTATTATTTTTATATTTTGGGCTATACATAAAACTAAAAATCTTACTTTGTTCATAAGATTATTGGATTTTTTATATATAATTAAATCTTGTTTTAGTAGTTACCTTTTTATAATTTCTTGAATATCATTATCCCACAAATAATATGAAGCCAAGCCCTCTCCAGACAAAAACCAATTACTTTGGAGTTGTCTTGAATAGGGTCTCACACTATAATCACCTCCTTGACGTCGCGGCGAACAAGCCCAAACTCCCGTCGGACAACACCACTTTTCGCAGCTCCCGACTCGAGAGCAAACTGCACCACTCGATGGAGAGAGAGCGCAAAATGGAAAATAAAAGGATCCTCTCCAAGCTGATCAATATCCACCTTAAGAAACCCGACAGATACTCGATGACAATCGAAGCATCAGGCGACTCAATGACTACCTCCTCCAATCGCACAACATCCCTTGCAAGAAAACAGCATCACAGCGCTTATCGGAGCGAACATGATAACAAACAAGTGATGCTTTAAAACGAAATTCTTTACAAGAAAGTTAAGTTAGTGCGTCCCTCTATCGGCACGCAGCAGGAATGGGACGATCACTATACTAAATTTTTATACCGAGAGAAAAAGTTATCGAAAGTGTCGGCCGATATGAGCTCGTTATAAGGACAATTTAAGAACACATTAACTTAAATTAACAACTGCAATAATGTTCGAATCAAACTGAAGAGCGAGATCGGCCCGAGGAGGATGAACAGGTTGAATAGCCATTTGGGCCAGACAACCAATAATAATTTTAATACTATCGCAAATAACTCGCAAGATTGCAAAAAGGAATCGAAGGAGTAGGCGGAAGTGGAGTCAGACCAGTTGAAAACGGTAGCACTAGATTAAAAGCTTGAAGAAAAAATAGAATAGCACAAACCAAAGAAACATAAAAAGAGAAGAAGAAGGCGTCACCATAAGAACCGCACATTGAGCCCGAGAAACGCTCCCAGCAGCGATAAAAATAAAATCGAAGGAATATCTAATCTGCTCAAGCTCTATTAGTGAGTGAGCGTTGTGAGATCAATGTTTTTTATGTATTTTTCTTATTTGATGTTAATATCTTTTTCTCATTCTTATAATATCAATAAATATAATAACAATAAAGATAAGTACGATTACCACCTTTAAAATTTGACTGAATTAATGGGTCAATATATAATGCTTGCAGAAATAAATGTGGATTAATAGGTGAAATATCGTGTTTTTATTTTTTAAATATCAAACGAGTTACAATAAACTTTAAGAAACTCGATATAAACTAATAAAATTCTGCCTATAATATATAGATATAAATATAAACTACCATATGGATCATAGTTTCGTTTTCTGCCGAAATTTTCCATAAATATTTTTGGCAGCCACGCTCCCTTTTGTTTTCGGAGACACCGATCGGCAGACACTGCTATTTTACTTGTTTCCAAATGAAAAATCCAAATCGTTCTTGCAAAAAAACTTCGCTCCGATTCCTTCTAAATGCTTCCAAAACTTATGGAAACCCTATCTCCACTATTTTTAATACTGCCTACTCTTGCCGTAGCGATCGACTCCTGTGATTTTTGGACTGGCCTTCGCTTTTTAAACTCATACTTCTTCGTTTCAGGGACTAGTATATGCCACAGTATTTCGGGCTAGAAATAGTTTTCGTTTACTAAACGATCGCAGTCACATCCAAAGTGGTCTGCTGGCTTTCTGTTTTTTTATGGCTTCGCTTAAAGGCTAAAGGAGCTTTAAAGTAACACTGCGATAGATAGGCTAAACATCCTTTTCTCGCATCGTTTTGGTGGTTTGTATTGATTTTGAGTTGGGAATGGGTATTTTTATTTTAAAGGTCTGCGGATTCTGGAAAATGGTGGATGTTTTTGGGAGTCGTGGTGGGTTTCCTGAGATGGCTGATGGTGGGTTTCTTGAAAGTATAGAGCAATTGTTATTTGTTTCTTGGAGGATCAGGAATTATCTAAAAGAATGATTATAGTTGTTTCGATTTCGGAAATATTATATTTCTTCTTGGAGAACCAATTGCTTTCATATTTTTTTGTTATTGGTGTTTTTTTAAATATACTATACAATATATTTTTTAAAAGATGGTAATAATGTGTGTATAAATATTATCGAATTTTACCTTTTTATCACGATGATATATTAATACGCGCTCAAAAAATATAAAGAAACAAATCCACAAATAACGAAGTTGAGGCCAAAGTTAATTTCTATTTAAATTAAGTAGTAACCATATTTAAACAAAAATACTAATTTCGACGAGAGGAAGGGAAGCTACTAATGCAGGTGTTAAATTGTAAAAAATATAAATTTATGTATACATATTTTATTACGATAAATTATGCTAAGATAGGTAAATTAGATTTTAACGTTTAATTTATCTGATTATTATTAATTATTTATTGTTTTTTTTTATTATTATATCGCAATTAATATATAGATTTCAGAAACAACTATAATGAGTCAGCTTAATAATTCCCAGTCGAAGCAACAGTTCAGTTTCGCAAAATCAACTCGATTCCTCAAAAGATAGACTACGTAACTATTACCATAATCTTATATTTATTTAAAGAAGAAATATCAGCTCATTATTATTTTATGTAGGACTCCATTATGTTATGATGTTCGCGTCGATAAGGAAAACAAAGGTGGAGTCATTGGCAACTGCAAAAGGCAGGACTGGACCAAGAGTTCCGTCATCTCCCCTGCTCCGAAGTATAAAATCAAGGGTGGCTTCACTGAAAACGTAGAGAAAAGAAAAGGTCCCTCCATTGGAGTTGGTCGATAAAATATGCTTAGCTCAAACTATAGTTATATAAGCATTAATCTTAACGTACATTTTTTTATTAATAAATTAATAACTTCCTCTATAATAAATTTATAATTACTATTATTAAAAATATCACAGCCTGGCCCTGCGAGTTATAACAATGACAAATTGAATCAATCTAGTTCTGGCTTTTCAATAGGCAAGAAAACTCCTCTCGCTTGCAACGTCGGCTTTCTAAACCAAAAAACTATTCCTGACACTCCTGGCCCTGGACAATATAGGACAAATAACAACTCGTTAGCTGTCCGAAGCAATAGTTGCCAAAATAAACTTGTCGCCTCGACCAGTGAACGATTTAGATAAAATAAAGATCACGTGCCTGGCCCTGGCTCCTATCATACATTGACCGAAACTGGATTGTGTCAGAAGAACAGGAGCATTTAAAGAAGCACAGGAAGCTTTGGTGGGGGAAGCACTTCATTCTCGAAATCGAAGAGGATGAGCTTTGTGGATGATGTTTCGAAGAAAGGTATTGAAGCTCCAGGACCCGGTAAATATAAGACATTTAGCGAGTTTGATGTGAGGCGAGCCTCAGTACATTTGAGCCAACTATGATTTCGATTGAATAACTAATAAAAAAATGAAATACTAATTATTGTTTATTAGTAAAAAAAATAAAAACTTTACTTCTGCCTGATATAGATATTTTTATTCATCTCATAAAACTGAATTCTGGATATTGTATTTATATGAAATTTGTAAAAAATATGAAATTAAGATAGATTATTTGGAAATTAAAAAGGTCGATATTTATATATTTATGAGGTTGACGATAGAGTTGATGTCATATTATCAACGATTGTTGCTTATATTCAAACAATGCTCCGAATGTATGAGAATGTCT
>CAKJUN010000037.1:0-17273 GCA_917880885.1 Limnephilus marmoratus
GGAGCAACCAGTTTGCGGCCCCATGAAGGGCCGTCATCCTGGCCCGGAGCAACCAGTTTGCGGCCCCATGAAGGGCCGTCATCCTGGCCCGGAGCAACCAGTTTGCGGCCCCATGAAGGGCCGTCATCCTGGCCCGGAGCAACCAGTTTGCGACCCCATGAAGGGCCGTTATCCTGGCCCGGAGCAACCAGTTTGCGGCCCCATGAAGGGCCGTTATCCTGGCCCGGAGCAAAAGTTTGCGGCCCCGGTCAGGGCCTGTATTGCGGCTTCGCTGCCAAAGAAGAGCAAGTCTGCTATGGCTGCCTTGCCTCCCTTTTATTTTTGCGGCCCTAAAAAGGGCCATTTTTTCGGCTCCACCGCCAGGAGCAACAAGGGTTTGCCCAGACCGGCTTCGCTGCCAAGGAAGAGCAAGTCTGCTCTGGCAACCTTGCCTCCCTTTTCACTAGGAAGAGAGTCTGCTTGCCACCAACAGGCAAGCAGGCTGCTCCTCCTCCTCCGCCAAGAAGACGGACGGCCTTTTCGCCTCCTCCTCCTCCGCCAGGAAGACGGACGGCCTTGCCTAATTTTTTATTATTACTTAGCCCGCGAAGCCTACAAGGCCCACAAAGGCAAACATAAAGCCCACAAGGGCAAATCTAAAGCCCTACAAGGCATCCAGAAGAAGCCGACCGGAGTCACTCCTTGGCCGGCTTCGCTGCTAGGGAGAACAAGAGTCACTCCTTGGCCGGCTTCGCTGCTAGGGAGAACAAGAGCCTGCCCCAGGCCAGCTACGCTGCTAGCGACAACAAGAGCCCGCATTCTTCAATATTGCGGCCCCAACAAGGGCCATTATTTAGCCACCAAGGAGGCCAGAATCCCCTCCACATTTTTTATAAAACAATGTCCGATCGCCGTCGGGTTCAATTAACCCAATAAATATGTCGATTTTTTCAAAAATAAAGTTATAGGAAAAAGTAATACTAACAGGAAAAAGTAATACTAGCACGACTGAATGCATTCACAAATAAAAGTAAATTCTTGCCAGACTTTCAACACGGTTTTAGAGCAGGTCATTCCACCTCTCACCAACTCCTACGTGGGGTGGAACACATCACGGAGGCATTCAATATTAAGAAAAAAACGGTTATTCTGTCACTCGACGTAAGTAAGGCTTTCGACAAAGTCTGGCATAACGGCCTTCTATATAAAATGTACTCTCTAGGTTATCCATTAAGACTCATTCATTTAATAGCCAGCTATCTAAGAGATAGATCCTTTAAAGTCAAAATAGAAAATGTATTCTCCACATCCCGCCCCATATCAGCTGGGGTCCCACAAGGCAGTCAACTCTCACCATCCTTATATAACATCTATTGTAGCGATATCCCAAAACCCGTGGATCATAATGTTAAAATCACTCAATTTGCGGATGACACTAACATCATTTCTAGCTCAACTGACGAGGCCACTGCTACACGCCGCGTACAGATACAAACCACTCTAACTGAAAAGTGGTGTAAAAAGTGGAGAATATCTATTAACCCGACTAAAAGCACCGCGACCGTTTTCTCAAAGAAACGGCCAAAACGGCCCCCATTCATTAGACTGTTTGGGGAAAATGTTCCATGGGAAAAGTCAATTAAATACCTAGGTGTAACGCTAGACTCCAAGCTCACCTGGAAGAAACACATAACTGGAAAAATTAAAGCAGCTAATAAATGTCTATCTTCACTCTATCCAATGATGGGAAAAAAAAGTCGTTTATCAACGGGCAACAAATTACTCTTATATAAAACAACCATAAGGCCTGGCTTCACCTATGCTTGCCCCGTTTGGGGGCACGCGGCCCCCAGTCTCTTAGAGAAGATTCAAATATTTCAAAACAAAGCCATTAGACTTGCCTTAAATGCGCCAAAATGGAGCAGAATTTCTTCTCTCCATAACGACTCCAACATTCCGTTGATAAAAGACTTCATTTTCTCACAAGCAACTAAATTTTACGCCGGCCTACCCGGCCACGCAAACCCTACGATTAATACGCTGGCTAAATATAGCGAAAATGATAATTTTAAATACAAAAAACCCAAGATAGTCCTCCGGAAGGAATAAAAAAACCTGCATACAGTCGCAGTATAGTTTTAATCTCACTTTCAAACCAACCATAATAATAAAATAACAGTAAAGTATCTATAGATAATCCATTATATAATTATGTTAGAGTCAGTAAACTCATGTTTAGGAACTCTGTAAAATAAGTCAATCAAAAGTCAAAAGTCAAAAAAATAAAGTTATAAGTTATTCTTCAACAGTCAACAAGTCTTTTATTTACTCCACAAGTGGTCCAGACACCTACCTCTGGAAGTCTGCGACCTGCTGCCAGCTGCTGTCTGCTGCCGAAGTTCTGCCTGAACGGGAACTCGGTGCCTACCGCTGCAGTCGGCCCTGACTTTGGGCACTGCCAAGGCACCGCTCAGGCAGAAACTAGGCGCATCCAGGACCATTACCCCTGGATGTAGGGAGGCCAGCTACTACAATCACCATTATCAGCGTGAGCTAGTGGAAGGCGTGCACAAAACCGGTGCTTCTATTTTACAGTCTTGTAAAGGCTTGATACGTCTGTTACACTGAGTAAATTTTGGAAAAGTAGGCATCGTGATAAAAATTTCCAGGGAGACATTAAGGTGGCAGGTTGTTTTGACTGGCATTTGGTTTAAGATTTTTCCGAACATTTTCTGTGGACGCTACGTGACTTAAACACTGACTTAATTAAATTGTGCCCTTTCTTTGACAAATTCCCGCTCCATGGCCAGCGGAGAAATGCCTCCAGTACCTACCGCGGAACAAAGAATGTCCCCTAAAATGGCGGCATCAATTAACGGGCGTCTATATAAATGGCCGACAATGCGAGAGTAATGGCCGCGGGTTGAGATATTACCCAATGGGTGAGTGTTTATTGTTAGAACTATTATGATTGCTCGAATTGTACTAATTGAATTTTCATTCAGAGCTCGATAAGATACGGCTCGGTAAATACCTCCTCGTTTATTTGTGCTAAATTTTGCCATTTTCTCTCAATTTCATTTTGGAACCATTTTCAATCGGTAAGTATTTTTTTAAGTGAAACTTATTGCGGAAATGCGTCACAACTCAGTTCTACACAAATACTCGGTTCTAATAATTTGCGGTAAATTCACACCTCGGCGCGTGCCTACCATAGCGCAGTGGGCAAGACGACTGACAAGTTAGTCTCAGCGGCTAGAGAAACAGACATTAAGTGAACGGAGGTTCGAAACCTACGAAATCCAAAAAAAAAAAAAAAAATTGTGAAATCATTATCCAATCTTCAAACCACTTTAAAATAAACAGGCAAAAGAAAAGAAAGCAACATCTAGCAACTTTCTAGTTTCACTTCTACCGCGTGTGAATTACACACTCGATTTTTTTAAATATATTAAAGTGAAAACTTCTTTAGCACCGTTGTGATTTGAAACTAGGTGAAAGGAAAAATAGCGACACTAAAAAAAGACAAACACATACATCTATTGGATTTAGCCTGCGATTTAGATAATGAGATAGTATAATCGGTCTCCTCTTTTCGGAAACAGCAATTTTCTCAATCGAATCAACGTTGACTCAAAACACATTTGAATTGTGTGTATTAATGCGTATACTCGTAATGATGCGAAACGTCACTGAGAAACAGCATTTTGTTAAAGTATGTTTTAAACGCAGAAATTGTTACATTAAAAATATCGATATCATTTGTATATTTGTTTGCTAATGTAAGCGAGGAATTGACGAGTTTGTAACAATTTGTTGGTGAATAGTGACATTGAAATAGGTCATAATGCCTAGTGAGTCAATTAAGTACTCTTAAATTGATTACACTCAACTCAAGAGTTCGCAACAGTCGAACTCCGGATTTACAATTTTAATAAAGAAACATAGGTTTTATCCTTCACCAATCCTCAATGAAATCGTAGAAACTTTCGCTGAATTCTTTCGAAATTGTTGTACGATTTTATGGTGAGGTGACCAAATGACGCAATTATATTCTAATTGACTACGAACTAATGAGACAACTAAAATTTTCACACTGAAATTGTTACATTAAAAATATCGATATCATTTAATAATAATAATAATAATAATATTTATTTCGCATAAAATTATACAATGAAACATATGTGGAAACTTTGACTAGCCAACTAGGAATGGATCCTGTTTTAGGCCAGTCAAATTGACAAATTTAGTTCATATCATAATTTCATATTACATTGATTAATTATATAAACATATGATTTATTGAATGAAACAAGTGTTGCGATTAAATTCCTCGTAGAAGTTTTAGTTAATAACTACAATTTTGAACTCATAAAAAAAAGAATAAGCGAAGAGAAAAAAACAATGTCTTAAAGTACAGATTTAGTATCGAATGCTTGTTTAACAATAGATAAATGTTTGGACATGTGAATCGCTTGCAAAAATTGAGAATCGAGACCAGCTTCAAGTGTGATGACAAAATCCATATTATAATTAAAGTGGATGTTTAAACATGATTACAAAAAATAATTATAATTAACGTGAGTGACGTATCCCTCAACTTTACGAGCGGGTAAAGAAACTCAAAAAGAATGTGACTCGAAAAGGATGCAGCAAATGAATAAAAACAATTTGTATATAAATATGTCTTAAGTTAATGTATAAATAGTGACATGAGGAAGTGGTTGATAACCAATTGTATTTATTTCCCTTTCCTTGCTTCATTTTTTCATCCTACTAAGATATTTTCCCTTAGAGCACTTAATATAAAATAAAACCGGTAAAGTAAATAAAATCCAGATGGTAATAACAAAAAGAAAGATCACCGCAGGAGATGAATGTAGAACAATGGGAAGGGTATTGATAAAATAGTAGACAATTATGTTTTGAAGTGATAAGTACGTGTTTTTGTAATATTACGTATAGTTCGTAATTTTGTATAATTTTGTACGTATTTTGTATAAATTATAATTTACGTAATTTTGTATAATAAAAAGAAAGATCTCCGCAGGAATTGAATGTAGAAAAAATGGGAAGGGTATTGATAAAAGAATAGACAATTGTGTTCTGCAATGATAAGTACGTGTTTTTGTAATGAATGGAACTATGAGTGAGTGTTTTTTTTTATTTTGTTTTTTTTTATTTTCTATATATTTTTAAATTTGTTTTATTTTATATGATGAGACTAACTATTGGTCAACATATCTTCGCTTTTGATCCTCCCTAAATCAAGGAGCCAGTCGTTGATCAATTTGCGCAAAACATTTGCACTTTTAGTTTTCCAATCATTAGGAATGATATTAAATAATTTAGGTCCTAAGTACGAAAATTGCCGTCGGCCGAGGGACGTCGGGATTTTTATTGAGACTATTGGATTGTTCCTTGAAAGTCGAGTGTCGTGAAGATGGTCAATGGACGGGAAGTGTTGACGTTGTTTTTGAACATGTAATATAATCTTTCTAATATACAATTGTCTAACATCAAGTACTTTTAATTCCGTGAATAATGCATCACTGGGGTACCTGAATGGTTTTTTAAGGATGACTCTTAGTATTGATTTCTGAGCTTTAGCCAGGGAGTCTAATATTATTTTGGCACATCCACCCCATCCTAGGGATGCATATTCGAGTAAAGAATTACACATAGCATAGTATATTGATTTCATATCTTTAACAGAGAGAATATTTCTGATGGTTATAAAAAGATGTGTAAGTTTTCTGACTTTTGAGGCCGTTGCGTTAATGTGTTCGTCCCATCTCAGATATTTATCTATGGTGATCCCTAGATATTTTAAACTATCCACGCATTCTAGGTTATTGCAAGTACAAGTGTTCGGTTCATTGCAAATGTGAATAGTAATATTTAGTATTACCTTGGGTTGACCCGCTTGTGTTGCACTAAAACGTATAAATTTTGTCTTATCCGTGTTAAGAGTAAGAAGATTATAGTCTAGCCAATGTTTGACATTGTTTATTCCAATTTCTGCTTTTCTATGCGCTTCATACCAGTTTTTGCCCTCAAATATTAAGACCGTATCGTCAGCAAAAGTGATGATATGATCGGCAAGGTTACTGTTGCAAAGGTCATTGATATAGATATTAAACAATATCGGTCCTAAAGTACTTCCCTGTGGTACACCAAATACGATGTTGGCTGGATCGCTTAGAGTACCACTAATAATAACTCTTTGGCTCCGATTTTCTAGATAGCTTCCTAACCATTTAAGTAACTGCCCCTGTATACCGATTAGCTGTAATTTTTTCAAAAGGATTTTGTGCGAGATGATATCAAAAGCTTTAGCCAGGTCCAGGAAGATCGCGATGCTTTTGATTCCTCGATCGATGTTATTGGAAATTACTTTAGTCAGATTGCCAATGGCATTTTCAGTACCTAAACCCGGACGGAAGCCATATTGTCTCTCAGAAAGAATGTTATTATCTTCAAGATAAAACTAAGACGATTTTTGACAATTTTCTCTATAATTTTTGAGACTGAATTGACCAAAGATATCGGCCGGTAATTTTGAATCGCAGATTTATCTCCATTTTTGTGTAGTAATACAACAACTGAATGTTTTAGATGGTTAGGGAATATTCCTGATTTGAGACTTAGATTGGAAATGAACGCTATCGGAGATGCTATGAATGACTTAGTTACTTTAAGCAGATTAGTCGAGACTTTGTCTGGTCCACAAGCGTTAGATGGCTTTAGGTCGTCAATTATTTCCAAGACTTCATTCGTCGATGTTTGTATATTGTCTATTTTATGGACGAGGTTAGAGGTGACCAACTTGGCAAGTTCGATTTCTGTTTTATTGCATTTATCGAGAATTTTTTTGGCAAGTGTGGTTCCCACCGATGTGAAGTATTTATTAGCAAAATTCGCCATATTTTTAGGATTAGAGGAGTTTACGTTACCGATATCTAACGATTTAATTTCGGAAGACCTGTTTATTTTTGTTTTACTAATATTTCAAAATGCTTCCCACATACGTTTTGGAGAATAAGAATTTTCGTAAATGAACGTTTTAAAATAATTTTCCTTTGAATATTTAATGATCTTTTTGCATAAGTTCCTATATTTCTTGTAGTGAGTTTGTACTAAAATATTATCAGGAAACTTTTTGGCCCTTTTGTGAAGTTGGTTTCTTTTGTGAATCGATTTTAAAAGGCCGGGAGAGATCCAGGGCGTAAGTTTAAACTGGCTGTTCGATATGTGTTTGTTGCTAGTATGTTTAGATATACATGTATGTAGAATACAAATGAATTCTTTCATCGCAATGTCAGTGTCAATTTGATCAAATACTTTTTGCCAGTTTTCTAAATGCAAGTCCTCAATTAAATTATTAAAATTTAATCGAGGGACGTACTTGATTTTAGCAGGGGGGGGGGGGCGGTTTATCTTTAAAGCACAGGGCTGTCGTATAGTGGTCGGAAATTGACGTGTGGATAACGAATGAGTCAGTGAAGTTAATATTTTTTACGTTGATGTGATTCAAACAGGATTTGTTCGTGCCCTGTTCTCGAGTTGGTGTATTGATTGTCAATATGAATCCGTTTTCTGTGAGCAGGCATATGTAGTCGTTGAATTGGTTGTGAAATGGAGATAAGGTGTTAATATTAAGGTCTCCTATAATGATTTGACGTTCAAATTTATTAGAATTGCTAATAATAGTTTGGAGTGAATTCAAAAAAGAATCTATGCTCTGGAAAGAAGGTGATCTATAAATAGCAAAAATACATAAATTATTATTCAGAACAATTCTGAGGCAGTTACCTTGTGATAATATAATTTCTTCGACTTGTGCTTGTATACCGTCTTCGATGTAGACATTAATCCCGCTAGATTTATTTATATTTTTAATTGAGTGATATTCCGTGTAAGTTTGTATTATTTTAGAGGTGTAGTTTTTATTGATCCAACACTCAGATAAAATTAAAACATCAAAAGTATGATTAAATTGATCTAGAAATAACAGAAAATCATCAAGGTTTGACATACTTCTGATATTCTGATGGAT
Organism: Limnephilus marmoratus; assembly: GCA_917880885.1. Classification (NCBI taxonomy): domain Eukaryota; kingdom Metazoa; phylum Arthropoda; class Insecta; order Trichoptera; family Limnephilidae; genus Limnephilus; species Limnephilus marmoratus. The sequence continues at coordinate 8,042 of CAKJUN010000037.1, forward strand.
AATCTTTAAATTATAAAACTTCCAACTGAAATTATTTAATTTGTTGAGATCGTCAATCACATACGTGTTGCACGTTACATCTGTGTCATTGTAAATATCAGGAGGTAATTGAATCATGATTATTCAGGTGAGATGTGATGCAAAGGAAATTTCACTACTATACGATTATGATCCATTTCTCGTGAGTATATTTGATTCAACTGATTGGATGTGGATAATCACAGGATAATAATGGCAATAATAATAAAAGAACCTTCAACTTGTAGTCGTTGTCTGAAGTAGTAGTAAGTAGTAGTAGTAGCAATAGTAATAATAGAACCTTCATCTTGTAATCTTTGTCGGCAGTAACCTTCATCTTGTAATCGTTGTCGGCAGGAACCTTCATCTTGTAATCGTTGTCGGCAGTAGTAATAAGTAGTAGTAGTAATAATAACAATAGTACCTTCATCTTGCAATCATTGTCGGCAGTAGTAATAAGTAGTAGTAGTAGTAGCAATAATAATAATAGAACCTTCATCTTGTAACCGTTGTTGGCAGTAGTACTAAGTAGTAGAAGTAGTAATAGTAATAATAGAATCTTCATCTTGTAAACGTTGTCGGCAGTAGGTATATTGTGTTTGAGATAATCATAGGGAAGCCAGCTTGCTTTCATCGGATATAAGAATTGCGCCTGAACCTGTCTCTCTCCGCAGGTATATACGTCCCTGTTGGATCCATGCAAATTGAAATTGTCTCGCTCTAGCAAATTGGCGAGTTTTATACCAAATCTGTTTCGCCCGAAATGTTAACTGCTCAGATACATAGATCGGCAACCGTGGGCCGGCGAGACCAATAGTAACGTGTTGAGTTTATCTTCGGTATTGGGTTTATTCTTGTTGAAAGATTTCACATCAGCTAGCAGTTGATTTCTAGCCATGTTCGATTTTAGTTTAAGAACAATTGTCCTGGGTTGCTTCTGATTATTGTTATTTTTTTGAAGACGATAAACAGCATCGATGTCCTTAGTTTCTAAGGAAGATCCTGTTGTTTTGAAGATGTTGAAGACCACGTCTTTTAGTGTTTCGTCCTTGATGTCGGGGATGCCTCTTATTTCTACATTACAAGACTTTAAGGCCCGCTCTTGGGAATCAAGACTATTCTCCAGTATTACGATTCTAGCTTCCAGTGCAGTATTCTTCGCTGTAAGCTCATCATTACGGTGCTCGACGTCACGGATTCTGGCCATAAAGTCTTCATATTGTGCGTTCATGAATTGTATGCTTTCCAGTATCTTGTTGTTTTGGTCCATGATGTCGTTCTATTTTTTATCCAGGCTGTTCATTTTGGTCATGACTAAATTCTGAATATCTTCGAGATTAGCGGGGGACGAAGGTGATGATGGAGTTGCTTGATCCTTAGTGGCCGTTGTTTTTTTGGGCGGTTCCAAAGATGTGTTATCGCTGACGGCGCTGATTTGTATATTTGTTTGCCAATGTAAGCCAGGAATTGACGAGTTTGTAACAATTTGTTGGTGAATAGTGTCATTGAAATAGGTCATTATGCCTAGTGAGTCAATTAAGTGCTCAATTGACTACACTCAACTCAAGAGTTCGCAACAGTCAAACTCCAAATTTACAATTTTAATAAAGAAACATAGGTCTCTTATCCTTCGCCGATCTTCAAGTGCATGTACTTTTAAGGTATTTTATAAAAATGTGTGTAGTTAATTTGTTTTATAAGGGGATATTTAACTTAAAATTAATAAATCATAGAAAATTTCGCTGAATTCTTTCGACATTTTTAATACGAATTTTATGGTGATGTGACCAAATGACGCAATTATATTCTAATTGGCTACGAACTAATGAGACAAATAAAATTTTTATGACTGGAAGTGAATTAATGTTTTTAATGTTTCTCATTACAAATCCTCAAGATTACATACTACTATTACAGAAAAAAGACAATGGTCGCAACTGGGATTCGAACTGTTTTCTGTGTCTTGTTCTCTTTCATATTTTCGTTTAGAATATTATTGTCATCTTCTTCTTCAATGATATATTACGTTGATGGGATTTTTTCTTATACAAAATTCTACTTAATTATTACAAAAAAGGGAAAATTTGCCAAAATTGGCAGCAAAGCAATCCGAGATATTTTAAAACAGTGGTTATGGTGTACAAGTTCTAGTTGTTGTTCAATTATTTCTGGCTTTCACCCTTCAAGGGTGTTCTAGGCCATCATTTAAAATTTCAGAGAAAGGAAAGGTGAAATTGTATATTAATTTTGTTTAAATGAGCAAATTTCAGAATTAAATGGAAGATTGGAGTCGAGTTCGGGCTTAGAAGAGATGATATGTTGAATGGAGAACAAATTCTAGTTTATCATCAAATAAACTCCGAAATCTTTCATTTTAGTATTGGAGAATTGTTTTGACGGAATGTTTTTGATATACGTTATTGTTACAAGTACATATTAATTTAAAAGGACAAATGAAAATAATTTATTCAACTATAATAAGGCAACAATTCGAGGAACTCCTAAACACCTACCATAATATAATACTGGGCTTACTGCGGAAAAGCACTAAGGCCTCATTCTCACGGGAGCTTTTTGAACGTCCGTTAAAAAAGCGTTCAAATAGAACAAATGCATTTCCAAGTATATGTTCATACGTCAGCGCTTTTAAAACGCGACGCTTTTTTATCGAGCAGTGTTGCATTTTGAGCGCTGGGCGTTGGGCGTTAAAGGGAATAGATCATATGAAACTTAGTATTATTATTCACACGAGCGGTAAAACAGCGCCGGTGCGTCTATCTTCATTCATTAATCCTGTACATCCATCTAAAGCAATTAGGATTCTAGATAATTGTCGATATCGCCCCGCCAATTCAACTGCACCAAGTTCTAGGCCACACTCCGCACAAAGCTTTTTTTTACCACTTTCAACCCAAATATTTTTCCATATCCATCCAACACTGACCAATAACTGTTCAGAGCCCATTTGACCAATATAAGTTCACCAGAAGAATTTTACTTATCTCTAGATGATTGTTAAATTTACTACATAAGTTTTTAATAAATTTAAATTGTTTTGTAATTATTGTTTTATTTAACTCAGTGTAACAGCTAGTCGTTGTACAGGTGGTATCGCCAAACGCATGTTGGTATCTTGAAGTGTTATCGAGGCCCCACTTTCGTCAAATGTCGTAATAGACATTCGAAAATAACAAAAAAATTTATCGGGGTATTGCCTCAATTCTTCGTACAGTGTCACAAACTGCCCTTTTGAGTATCTCAGTTCATTCAGAGGATGAACCAGAATGCCTTTTGTTTTCTTTTTCGTCTTCTAGCAACACTAATCGCTATTGCTATTAATTTTACAGAAACCATTTTCACGTCTTACTGAAGCGAGAAACGAAATAAGAGTGATTTTTAAGCGTTCGTATGAACAATCATATCGAGAACGTTATAAAAGCGCCAACGCCGAGTTTTAACGCGGCGTTTTTTAAAGTCTCGTGCGAATTACGCCTAAGTCAAAAATACTAGTTTCGAGATAATTGAATTTCAAAGTTTGAGCAACGTTAACTTTTAAAAAATATATTATAGTGACGAATAGAGTATAATAGATTGTTATATTGTCTACTTATGCCTGTACTTATTATTTAAAAATAACTGAAAAATTCATACTTTTTTTTTAAATAGAAGAATATTGCATGACTTAATGCTTTTTCGCTGATACAATATTGCAAGCACCGAAGTAAAAATAGTTTGATGGTGTGACATTTTTATTTTAATCATATATATTTTTTTACAAAATAGTTGTTTTATGTAATTGATTTTCATCGGCTATATTAATATAATCATAATTTATTTCGCTGTCGTCGACAGAAGGAATGGAAGCGCACCACTTTTAAAGCTTAAGTGGCATAATTTTTTTATCACATTAAACCATCAAATATTTTTTCTTGGTATGTGATATTGGTATTATTTTGTTGTATAATTTTGATATCACACAACTCTGAGCAATGACTTCTTGTCGCCTACCCCTACGTACATTACGGACTTCAATAATGAGAAATGTTTTTTTTTTTTAAATTAGGCAATTCACTCTAAAGAAATTCATTTTATTACTTTTGTAATATTTTGCCGTTCTTGATAATATTTTTGTGAATAAAATTCAAATTAGTCAGCGAGAAACTTATCTTAAACACAACTGTCAGATTTTGAATACCACGGATAAACAAAAAAATCTTTCAACGAAATTGCATTAAGTCTGACTTAATGCTATTTCACACGGTATAATCATAATTATATATCACGTTACGGTATCAAAATAGACAAGGAATATGCACGAAGTCCCTTAGTGCTCATTTGCTGAAAAGATTTATGAATAATTGACTTAGTTCAGATAGTAACTCGAAAAGTATTATAGGTAGGACATAGTGCGTTTTCGTAGACTAAAGAGTGGCCACTGAATGATAAAATTGCATGTCAAATCAGCAAATTTTTGACTCAATGCTTTTTCGCAGAATACCCAATAATCCTGAAATTGCATATTGTATTGAGCATGTCATCATTTCCCGAGGCGAGGAAATCGCTGCATCGTCTTATCGAACTGTGTGGAACAAATTTCTAAGGAATTTCCAGACCCAGAATGCAAAGATTATTGGCACAGATTCCCTAAAGGCTGGCGCCACGTTTTGTATCTACTAACGTATTTAGATCAACGTTTTTTCATGAAAATTACTAGGCTATACAGAATGTTAAAGGACGTTAAAGACTTACATGAATATGTATATACATTATTGTATATCCATGTAGAAATTTAAACACGAAATAAAGAATTGGATTGCAAGTATAGAACGTTCCACTATTGCAAACATCTCTAAAATAAATTGCAATTAGACAGGAATATCAATTTACGTATGACTTAACCCAAATAAAATAATGTAATTCTTTTCTAAAATATTAAAATCTAAATTGGATAGTTCCGAAATCCAACACATATCAAGAAGAATAACACGATACTATTGTATCATGTAGAATCACCTCCCGAAGTTAATGCAATTTACCCCCGGACACCCTGTACAAGCCCAACTATTTTGCTCAGTCCCCGATACACCGGTTTCGCATTAAGGGAAACCATTTTTTTTTATTTTTTTTTTTTATTTATATAACCAATACATATAATATATAATTAACCAATGTACATAATATATAATATTAGTGGTAACAATACCTCCCTAATTGAGAAATTCTCGTGTTTAGAGAGGGAGCACTATCAGATTGACAGTACTATACATACTTAACAGTTGTTACAATTTGGATGTATGTAGAACTAATTTTTTTATAACAAATGAATAATCAGTTGACATTTTTTTGTAAATAATGGAAAATTTTTATACATAATGAAAATATAAGTAGGCATTTTTTTGTACATAATAATAGATAATGTAAAATTTTCATACGAAATTTTCATATTGAGAAAATATAAGTTGGCATTTTTTTGTTCATAGCGGAAATATAATTGGCACATCGTAACACATACCTAAATCTAGTTAATAGTAAAATGTTTTTTAAGTTTTTGTTTAAAAATTTCATAATTCCTTTCAGATTGAATTTCTTTAGGGAGTTCGTTAAAGCATTTTATGGCTGAGTATGTGTAATGATGTTGGGCTGTTGTTGTATTAAGCTTAGGGATTATTATTTGTCCTAAGGTTCTCGGCCTGGTGTTAGTTGTTAGTTTATCTTTGTGGGTTTGAAGTAATGCATTTTTTTGATAAATTTTATTTATTGGTAATACTTTGAATTCATCGAATAATTTTTGGGTTGAATAGTCTAATTGTTTCTTTAGGATAATTTTGATGAGTCTTCTATGAACTATTTCAAGTGGGGTTAAGTTGGTTTTAAACGCTCCTCCCCAGCCTATTATTCCATATTGTAGAACTGATTGCGCTAATGCATAGTAAACCTTTAGTAGCATAGATTTATGTAGAATATTTCTTAGTTTGAGGAATACGTAATAAAGTTTTCGTATTCTGTTTACAGTTTGTGCAATATGTTCTGTCCATTTAACATGTTGATCATAATTATGCCTAAATATTTAATATTATTTTTTTTTGAGGTACTAAGGTATTATTAACATTTAATACTTAGGTAGGTTTAATACTTAGGTTAATACTTAGGTATTATTAACATTTTTTTAATGTTGTCATTTTGAAAACCTAGCTTATCACTGTATTTTTAATTTTTAGTTGCTTATATTTTCATTTCATATATGTATTTTTTTTCTATCGTAACTTTATTTATATTATTTTTTTCACGTTTTCCGATTATTTCTCGTGTTAAACTTGTAGTACCTTTATTTATTTATGTAAAATCCTTCTGGGCGTCAAAATAATAATAAATCTTTTCAAACCTTAATTGCATGATTTTATTTTAATATATGTTTTACTTCATATTTTTCCCACATTAAGGTCATCTTTATGTGATTAACCCACTCTTTCAATTACCTTTATTTTATATTGTATTGAAATTAAGATGTATTTATCCTTAATATTCATGTAAGTATGTTTGTAAGCTTCTATACTATATCTCTACGTCTGTCTCGATAGAGGCATGTTGTAGTGAGACAGGCATCGAAAAATCACTCGTATTTAAACTTTATATTGATATGGGAGTAAATAAAAAAATCAGAGTGTGCAATTCACACGCGGTAGAAGTGAAACGGCTGTTTTATAATAAAAAACTAAAATATTTATTTACAGGAAACGGCTTCTGGACGCGCAACACAAAACTCTTTACCGTCCCATAGACTGTTGGTACATAGGAAAACTCTTAGCAAGGGCTCGAACCATTTAAGAAGGTTAATAAACGTAGAGGGTAGCAATTAATTTAGAAATAAAAACAAATATATTTAAAAATTTAGGACTTACGGTGAATTGACAAAATAAAATTGTAACTCACCAGAAATCCAGGTGCCGTTGAACCTCAGTGGCAAGAGGTCCCCGGCCAGCAGGTCCTGCAGACGGAGGCGCCGCCCCCTGACGCGGGGCCCCTCCTCTGGAGGGGTGAGGAGCACCACGGAGGTGACGATCAGTGCCAGGACCGTCACTATCACTAGCAGAGCGATCAAGATACCCCGCCAGTTGCGCTGGTTGGGGTTGGCCGACACCAGCTCCTAAAATACAAAATCCATCAATTAGTTTTCAAAAGTGCCAAGGGACTCTAGAAATGTTATTTTGTTCATTAGTGAGAAGTCCACTGGAGTATGCTTCCATAATATGGAATCCTCAATAAAATAGATTTATGTTATGTAATTTTTTGAAACTTTTACGAAACAAATACAAGAAATCTGCTAATAATAATGTGTTATTGTTTTTACATAATCTGCTAAATAATAAAATAGGTCCATAATCGCTATTCGTTTGAATAATCATCAAATTTCGAAGTTAATATTCTAGTTCTATGAATATCCTAATCAAGTTCTGTTTTACATAATAACAGAACTCGAATAGAACTTACACAGAGTTAGAAAATTAACTTCAAAATTTGATCAATCGTTAAAATGTTTTAAGTAAAGACTTCTTTAGCACCGTTGTGATTTGAAACTTGATGAAACGAAAAATAGCTTCACTAAAAAGAGATAAATACATTTATCTATATGATTTAGTCTGCGAGAGAATGAGATTTTATAATCGGTCTCCTCTTTTTGAGGTGCTTCGTAGCCTCCTCACTCTTGTCTACATTAGTTTTCTGAAGGTTTCACTTCTACTGCGTGTGAATTGCACACTCTGATTTTTTTAAACATTATTTAATGCATTCTGCACTAGCCTGTATACATGTGAAACATGGTGTCAATACCGAGTAAGCTCAATGGAACGTCTCCGGATCCAATACAATGATGCGTGCAGAATCATATTTGGATTCAGAAAGTATAGCAGTGCTTCAACAATGTTCACAGAATTAGGACTCCATGGATTCGCCAGCCTGATGAGACACCGGGTCACTGGAGCCAGGATGCGGCTAATGGCCTCCGACAACACGTTGGTGACCGCAGCCTTCCAGCACCAAGCGCCACTCCTGAGTGAGCGATGGGCCCGTGCGCACTCAAGATAAGAAAATTATCGCACCCGATTTAAATGTCCGGGTTAAATTTTCCCCACAGGAAAAACTAAACCCTTTCACACACTTCCCCAAATGATCATCTAGTCAATCCACGCTATGCAATTGCACTATATAAGTATTATAAATACAAAACAATGCAAGAACAACATGTCAACCTACCAGAGACCAAAATGGGAAAATAATTCACCGACTCCAGATATTTTCACATCAGAGGGTTCGGCTCTGTGGAATTCCTAATTGAACCTATAAATCCTACTGATCCCTCAATATAAATATTTAAAAAATCTTTTGTAATCCTACATGTATTTAAAATGACAGATTTTTGCATTTTTATATATAAATTCTTTGACAAATCTAATATGCCTAAATTTTGAATGAGAGAGCTAGGTATAATATACCTAATACCAGTAGCCGAAATAACAAATGGTAATATTTTTATAGTCTGAGAATGCCAAATTCTTTTAATCTCATTTTCTAAATCTGTGTATTTTCTTATTTTTTCAGAAACAGTTTTTTGAATATTACAGGAATTTGGAATAGCTACATCAATGATATAAGTTTTTTTTTGTCATGTAAAACTATATCAGGTCTATGACTAATTGTTCTGTCTGTTAGTACAGTTTTATCATAATATATTTTATAAAATTCATTTTCTAAAAATGAATTTGGTTCATATTCATAAGGGGTCGTCCATTAATCACGTGAGGCTCGAAAGGGGGGGGGGGGGTTTGGAAAAAATCACGAAATATCACGACGGGGGGGGGGGGGGTAAAATGAGAAATCACGTGTATTTATTTTAGTGATAATATTCTCAAAATTTCAAAATACTTTGTACTAAAAAAAATACACGTGATTTTGGGGGGGGGGGGGGGGGTAGTCTAAAACCTCACCACATATCACCAGGGGGGGGGGGTTAAAAAGTTGCTAAAAAAACATCGCGTGATTAATGGACGACCCCTAATATGGTACTATATTACGGCAGTCAATCAAGTTATGTTTAATTACCAAACTTTGGTGGATTATTTTTAAAACCTGATTGTGCCTAAATGTATACTCGGACGGTGCTAATACAGAACATCCCGATATAATATGTTCTATAGTTTCCGGAAAAGCCAAACATTTT
>OU862936.1:0-15402 GCA_917880885.1 Limnephilus marmoratus
CTTAAATAACTTATATTTCAGAGTGTAATATTGAAGATATTAAAGAGATTGGTTAATCTTTAAGTAAACTTAAGAAAATAGATTTTATTTCTATAATGAAAATATAGTGTTTTAATAAACTACATAAGTTAGAATTTTTAATGCTTATACACTATGAATTAAGTTAGCAGCTTAATTACTGTAAAATTCTTTAATTAGACTTTTAAGTCAATACTATCATTAACAATGATATACCTCAAATTTGGTTTTAATTAATAAATAGGGAGAGAGTCTACTCTCAAAAACTAAGTCGAAATTAGGCGCTATTACAGCTTCCTATTTTTAAGACAGACTGAGAGAGTTTTTTTTAAATGCAAATTAAATATTTTTTATAAATTACGGTCCTTTTTAATTTGTTCAATTTAATATATTTTGGTTTCATTCATAATAAAGACCTAAGATTAGAATAATAATAAAAAAAGATGAAATAAAAAATCATTTATTTAAATTACTTACTGTAAAGATTATAATAATTGGGATAAGAATAGCAATTTCAACATCAAAAATTAAAAAAATAATTGTAATTAAAAAAAAGTGAATAGAAAAAACAATACGAGATCTAGAATGGGGGTCAAATCCACATTCAAATGGGGAAATTTTTTCAATATCATCTATAGATTTTTTATTTAAAATTAACGAGATAAAAATTATTAAATTTGAAATTAACACAAATATTCTTAATATAAGGGCTATTAAATAAATTATTTATATTAACAAAGTTAATCTTTTTAATTGGAAGTTAAATATACTAATTATATTATATAAATTAAGCTCTTCATCAATATATAATAGTATATAGAAGAAGTCAGACGATATCTACAAAATGTCAATATCAGGCAGCTGCTTCTAGTCCAAAGTGATGGTTAGCAGAAAAATGAAAATTAATATGTCGTAAAAGAGTGACTGTTAGAAATAGTGTTCCAATTAAAACATGAAGTCCGTGGAATCCTGTTGCTATAAAAAATGATGTTCCGTAAACGCTATCACTAATAGTAAAAGGAGCTTCATTATATTCATAGGCTTGTAAAATTGAAAAATAAACTCCTAATAGAACCGTAATAATTAGTCTATTTTTAGTTTGCGTGAAATTATTTTCTAATATTCCGTGATGAGCTCAAGTAACTGAAATTCCAGATGTAAGTAAAATAATTGTATTAAGCAGGGGAATTTGGAATGGATTAAATGAAATAATAGATTGAGGGGGCCATGTTCTACCAATTTCAATTCTAGGGTTTAGATTATTATGAAAAAAAGCTCAAAAAAAAGCAATAAAAAAGAATACTTCAGATATAATAAAAAGAATTATTCCTCATCGAAGACCAAGTGTAACTTTCAGGGTATGACATCCTTGGAGAGTTCCTTCACGTGTGATATCTCGTCATCATTGATATATTGTTATTAAAATTATTACGAATCCTAAAATTAAAAGATTAATATTATATATGTGGAATCAATTGATTATTCCTGTTAAAAAAGTTATTGTTCTAAGAGCTCCTATGAGAGGTCAGGGACTTTGTGTAACTAAATGAAATGGGTGATTTGAGTGGGTTGACATTAAATAACTTCGTTAGAATAAAGAACTCTTAAAATTGAAAAAACATAGGCTTGAATAAGGGTAACTGCAGCTTCTAAAGTAAGAAGAAGAAACATAATTCTTCTAATTACAATAATTAAGAAAGTAGGAATTGATCTATAAAGGTTACTTAGTAAGGTGATTAAAAGATGACCTGCGATTATATTAGCTATTAAGCGTACTGCTAATGTGCCAGGTCGAATAATATTACTAATAGTTTCAATAATTACTATAAAGGATATAAGAGCAATAGGAGTACCTTGGGGTACAAGATGAGTAAATATATGTTGAGTGTGATTTAGTCACCCAAAAATTATGAAAGAAATTCATAGGGGCAGAGCTAGAGATAAATTTATTGCTATATGTCTAGTTGCAGTGAAAATATAGGGATAAAGGCCTAAAAAATTATTAATGAAAATAAATATAAAAATTATTACAAAAATAAATGTAGAACCATTAAAGTAATTTAATCCTAATAAAGTTTTGAATTCTTTATGAAGGGTTTTAAATATAATATTAATTAATATTATATGGCGAGAAGGAATTATTCAATAATAAGTTGGAATGATAACAAACGTTAATAAAGTTCTTGATCAATTTAATGAGAGATTTATAATTTTAGTTGAGGGGTCAAAAGTTAGAAATAGATTTGCTATAATTTGATTTAATGAAAGTTATTTTATTAGAAGAAAAATTTAAGTTAAAGTAATTGGTAATTATAAATAGAAAAAAAATTGAATTAAATATAAAATAAAGAAATACTCAATTTAAGGGTATTATTTGTGGAATAAAAAAGTATTATTTAATAATAATTTAAACTTGACAAGTTTAGGTTATATTTTAACTAACTTTTCATTAGAAGTAATAATTACTATTAGTGGTTTAAGAGACCAATACTTATTTAATTTAGTTATCTAGTGAATTATTGATTTTTAATTCAATTAATAAATAATTTTGGTGAAACTGATTCAATAGTAATTGGTATAAATCTGTGATTAGTCCCACAAATTTCTGAACATTGGCCAAAAAATAATCCTGGTCGATTAACTATAAAATTAGCTTGATTTAGACGTCCAGGAGTTGCATCTGCTTTAACGCCTAGTGATGGAATAGTTCAAGAATGAATTACATCATTTGCAGTGATTAAAATACGAATTTTTGTTTTTATAGGAACAACAACTCGGTTGTCAACTTCAATTAATCGAAAATTATTTAAAGATATTTCTTGGGTGGGGAGTATGAATGAATCAAATTTAATTTTTTTAAAATCTGAATATTCATAAGATCAGAATCATTGGTGACCTGTAGTTTTTAAGGTAATAGAGGGTTTGTTATTTTCATCAATTAAATAAAGAAGTTTAAGAGAGGGTAGAGCAATAAAAATTAAAATAATTGCTGGTAAAATAGTTCAGATTAATTCAATTATTTGTTCTTCTAGTAATAATCGGTTAGAAAATTTATTATAGAATAGTGAAATTATAAGATAAGAAATAAAAATAATAATTAATGTAAGAATTATTAAAGTAAAATCATGAAAAAAAATTATTTGTTCTATTAATGGTGAAGATCTATCTTGAAAATTTAAAGTTGATCATGTAGCAATTTCTAAAGAAAGAAGATCTTTATTATTGAAGCTTAAATTCAATGCATTATTCTGCCACATTAGAAATATGATATAAGGGGTATTTCATTAAAGCTATGTTCAGCTGGGGGGTTATTTTGTAATCATTCAATATTAGTTCCTATATATATATTGAAAATTACATTTCGTTGATTAATTATACTTTCTCATACAATAATTAATAAAAGAATTAAACTTAATGTGGATATAATTCTTCCTAAAGAAGATATAATATTTCAAGAAAGATAGGCATCTGGGTAATCTGAGTATCGTCGAGGCATGCCAGATAGTCCTAAGAAATGTTGGGGGAAAAATGTTAAATTTACACCGGTAAATATGGTAATGAATTGAATTTTTAGTCAGAATGGGTTTAAAGAAAGACCTGTAAATAGGGGATATCAATGAATAAACCCAGCGATAATTGCAAATACTGCTCCTATAGATAAGACGTAATGAAAGTGAGCTACTACATAGTAAGTATCATGTAAGGTAATATCAATTGAAGAATTAGCTAGTACAACTCCAGTTAATCCTCCTATTGTGAATAGAAAAATAAACCCTAATCTTCAAATAAGGGCTGGATTTAAATTAAATTTAGTTCCATGTAATGTGGCTAGTCATCTAAAAATTTTAATTCCTGTGGGAATAGCAATAATTATTGTAGCAGACGTAAAATAAGCTCGAGTGTCAACGTCTATTCCTACAGTAAATATATGGTGAGCTCAAACAATGAATCCTAATAATCCAATAGTTATTATAGCATAAATTATTCCTAAAAATCCAAAAGATTCCTTTTTACCACTTTCTTGAGTAATAATTTGAGAAATTATTCCAAATCCGGGTAAAATAAGAATATAGACTTCTGGGTGACCAAAAAATCAAAATAAGTGTTGGTATAGAATTGGGTCTCCCCCTCCTGAGGGGTCAAAAAAAGATGTATTTAAGTTTCGGTCAGTGAGTAGTATTGTAATAGCTCCTGCTAAGACAGGAAGAGAAAGTAAAAGAAGTAGGGCTGTAATAGCTACAGATCAAACAAATAAAGGAATTCGATCTAATGTTATTAAATTATTTCGTATATTTAGTGTAGTAGAAATAAAATTAATAGCTCCTAAAATAGATGAAATTCCTGCTAAATGAAGAGAAAAAATAGAAATGTCAACTGATCTTCCTGCATGAGCTAAGTTTCTTGATAAGGGGGGATAAACAGTTCATCCAGTACCAGTTCCTCTTTCAATTAAAGCTCTAATTAATAAAAGGTTAAGGGAGGGGGGTAATAGTCAAAATCTTATATTATTTATTCGAGGGAAAGCTATATCAGGAGCTCCGATCATTAAAGGGACAAGTCAATTTCCGAATCCTCCAATTATGATAGGTATTACTATAAAGAAAATTATAATAAAAGCATGGGCAGTTACTAAAACATTATAAATTTGATCATTTTTAATTAATGATTCTGTAGTACCTAATTCGGTTCGAATAATTATTCTTAGTGAAGTTCCAACTATTCCTGCTCAGATTCCAAAAATAAAATAAATAGTTCCAATATCTTTATGATTTGTAGAAAATAATCATTGTCGCAGTAAATTGGCTGAAATATAAGCAATAAATTGTAAATTTATTTATAAGAAATATCTTATTTACTAAGTTTTATATTCAATAAATGATTTTAAATTGCAAATTTAAAGTAGTAAAAATTTTACTAAAGCTTAAAATAACATATTTTAATGATAATTTTGAAGATTATTAGTTTATTTAACTTAAAACTTTAATGGATTAATAGGGGGATAAGTATTAATCCTATAATTGAAATAAGGGTAAAAATTAAAATTAAATTTAATTGATTAAATTGAGTTGAATAAAATTTATTTTCAAAAAAATTTAGTATAAAATAAGTGTAAGTGATACGAATGTAGAAGTACATGTTAATTAAAGATATTATAATTAAGATAAAGGTAATTAAAATAAGATTATTATTAATTATGAGATTAATAACTAATCATTTAGGTATAAATCCAAGTAAAGGTGGAAGACCTCTTAATCTTAAAAGATTAAATATAATAAAATATTTAATTAAATTAGAATTTTTATTAGAATAAATTTGATTTAGAGTATACATATTTATAATTTTAAAAAATGATATAAGAATATAATTTAAAAAAGAATAAGTGATTAGATAAATTAATCAAATATTTAATTTTAATATTAATGATATAAGTATTCAGCCAATATGTCTAATTGATGAGTATGTTAGAATTATTTGAAGAGAAGTTTGTATGAGTCCTATAATACTTCCAATAATTACTCTTAATGATGCAATTATTATTAGTAATTTTCTAATAAAACAATAAGAAAGAGTAATTATAGGTAGAATTTTTTGCCATGTTCTTAAAATAAAACAATTTATTCAATTTAATCCTTTTATAGTTTTAGGGAATCAAAAATGGAAGGGGGCAGCTCCTAATTTTATTAATAGACTAATATTTATTATAAAAAAAATTTTAAAATTTAAATACTTAGAGATAATCTATAAAAATTAGACTTAAAAAATATTATAATCATTATTTTTTTGAATAGTAATAAATTTATTATATAATAAAATATATTAAAAATTTAGGAATAATAAAAAATTCTATATACATTAAAATAGTAAGTTAAATGTGATATAAATTTTTAAATTTTTTGAAATTATTTCATATTTTGAATATGAATATCTTACTAAATTTTAAAATTTAAATACTTAGAGATAATCTATAAAAATTAGACTTAAAAAATATTATAATCATTATTTTTTTGAATAGTAATAAATTTATTATATAATAAAATATATTAAAAATTTAGGAATAATAAAAAATTCTATATACATTAAAATAGTAAGTTAAATGTGATATAAATTTTTAAATTTTTTGAAATTATTTCATATTTTGAATATGAATATCTTACTAAATTTTAAAATTTAAATACTTAGAGATAATCTATAAAAATTAGACTTAAAAAATATTATAATCATTATTTTTTTGAATAGTAATAAATTTATTATATAATAAAATATATTAAAAATTTAGGAATAATAAAAAATTCTATATACATTAAAATAGTAAGTTAAATGTGATATAAATTTTTAAATTTTTTGAAATTATTTCATATTTTGAATATGAATATCTTACTAAATTTTAAAATTTAAATACTTAGAGATAATCTATAAAAATTAGACTTAAAAAATATTATAATCATTATTTTTTTGAATAGTAATAAATTTATTATATAATAAAATATATTAAAAATTTAGGAATAATAAAAAATTCTATATACATTAAAATAGTAAGTTAAATGTGATATAAATTTTTAAATTTTTTGAAATTATTTCATATTTTGAATATGAATATCTTACTAAATTTTAAAATTTAAATACTTAGAGATAATCTATAAAAATTAGACTTAAAAAATATTATAATCATTATTTTTTTGAATAGTAATAAATTTATTATATAATAAAATATATTAAAAATTTAGGAATAATAAAAAATTCTATATACATTAAAATAGTAAGTTAAATGTGATATAAATTTTTAAATTTTTTGAAATTATTTCATATTTTGAATATGAATATATTACTAAATTTTAAAATTCATTTTTTAAAAAAACATTTTTACTCTTAAAATAATAAAGTTAATTCTAGCTTTTATATTTATAAATTATTTATTTGTATATATAAAATTTTATATAAATTAATAGAATTTTAAAAATTTAAAATTATAATATAATATTTAATATTAAACAATAAAGAAATTTAGATTTAGTGTAATAAAAATTATTGACAAATTTTGTGCCAGCAGTCGCGGTTATACTAAAAATAAATTAAATATATATTTATAAATAATTAATATGAAAATTTAAAATTAAAAAAAATAATTAAATTATTAGGTAAAATTATAATTTAGTTTTATTTTAAAATTTTTATTTATTTATGAGGTTAAAGAATTAAATTAAATTAAACTGGGATTAGATACCCCATTATAAAAATTAAATTAAAAATTTATAAGGTAGTAAGAGTTATATGCTTGAAACTTAAAGAATTTGGCAGTATTTTAATCTAATTAGAGGAACCTGTTTATTAATTGATATTCCACGATTAATTTTACTTAAATTATTTAATTTGTATATCATTGTTATAAAAATTTTTTTTAGAAAAAAAAATTTAATTATTTAAAATAAAATTTATATCAAATCAAGATGCAGTTTATATTTAAGAATTTAATGGGTTATCGTGAAAAAATTTATGGAAAATATATGAAATATAATTTTGTAAAGTAGATTTATAAGTAATTTAAATAATTTAATTTAAATGATAAAAGTTCTAAAATATGTACATATTGCCCGTCATTTTCATTTTAAATTGAAACAAGTCGTAACAAAGTAGAGTTACTGGAAAGTGACTCTAGAAAGAACAAATTAAATCTTTATAGTAAAGTAATTCATTTACATTGAAAATTTAATGTGCAAATCATTTTAATTTGAAATTTTTATCTTAAAATTTAAATTTAGAATTTAAATAAATATTATTTAAAATAATAATAAATTAAAAAATTTTTATTAGACATTTTTAAAAAAATAAATATTTTATAGAAAATTAGTATAGTAATAGAATGATGAAATAAGTTAAAAATTTAAATTTTAAAAAGTAGGTTTAATTTATTGTATCTTGTGTATCAGAGATTATTAATAAATAAATTTATAATAAATTTTTTTCGAAATTTAAAGAGTTAATTAAATTATATTAGTTATTGTTTTATAAATATTAATAATAGTTAATTAGTAATGAAATGTTAATCGATTTAAATAATATCTAATTTTTAAAGAAATAAATTTAATTTAGCTATTATATTAAAAATTTTTAGATTTTTAAAAATTTAATTTTATTGAAAATAGTAATATCAAATGGGATAAGCTTTTTGTTATAAATTTATATAAAATTTGAGTGTTAATAAAAAATATAAAAATAAAATTATTTATTAATTATATTTTATTATAAAAAATTTTATTTTCTTTTATATTTTAATATATAAAATTATTAATAATTTTATTTAAATAAGAATTTAAGTTAATTTAATTTAGTAATAATGATAATATTAGTATAATAAAAAAAAATAGAAAGTTCTATTTTAAATGACATATTATTTTTAAGAATTCGGCAAAATTTTTGTATTCGCTTGTTTAACAAAAACATGTCTTTTTGATAAATAATTTAAAGTCTAATCTGCCCCCTGAAATTATTTTAAAGGGCTGCGGTATTTTAACCGTACAAAGGTAGCATAATAATTAGGTTTTTGATTGAAATCTAGAATGAATGATTGGACGAGATACCAGCTGTTTTATAATAATTAATTAAAACTTAATTTTTTAGTCAAAAAGCTAAAATTTTATTAAAAGACGAGAAGACCCTATAAATCTTTATAATAAATTTATTTTAATAAATTATTTTATTTAAATTAATAATTTAATAATTAATTATTTTATTGGGGTGATATAAAAATTTAATTAACTTTTTTAATTTAATTTCTTAAATTATAGATTTAAAAATTTATGATCTATTAATAATAATTCAAAGAATAAGATACTTTAGGGATAACAGCGTAATTTTAATTTTAAGTTCTTATTAAAATTAAAGATTGCGACCTCGATGTTGGATTAAAATTTAATTTAAATGCAAAGGTTTAAAAATTAAGTCTGTTCGACTTTTGAAATTTTACATGATCTGAGTTCAAACCGGTGTGAGCCAGGTTGGTTTCTATCTTTAATAAAAATAAATTTTTTAGTACGAAAGGATCGAGAATTTTAAATGAATTTATATTAATATGAATAAAATTAATATTATAAATTTAAAATTATTTTGGCAGAAAAATGCATTAAATTTAGAATTTAAGTATATGATTTATTGTCATAAATAATAATTAATATTACAGAAATTATTATAACTTTAATTATTAGATTATTTTTAATTATTATAGTTTTAGTTAGAGTTGCTTTTTTTACTCTTTTAGAGCGGAAAGTTCTTGGCTATATGCAATTACGTAAAGGTCCGTTAAAAGTTGGATTTTTAGGGATTGTTCAACCCTTTAATGATGCAATTAAATTATTTACTAAAGAATTTTTATTCCCCTATATGAGTAATTATGTAATATTTTATTTAATACCAATAATAGGAATATTTATAAGAATATGGGTTTGGTTATTAATTCCTTATTTATTTATTTTATTTAATTTTAATTTGGGTGTTTTATTTTTATTAGCATGTATGGGGGTTAGAGTTTATTTTATAATAATTTCAGGTTGAGCTTCTAATTCTAATTATGCTAAGTTAGGAAGTTTACGGGGGATAGCTCAAACTATTTCTTATGAAGTTAGTTTGGCTGTTATTTTATTGTCTCTTTTAATTTTAATTGGGGGATTTAATTTAAGTGAATTTATTGTTTATCAAGAATTTATTTGATTTTTATTTTTTATTTTTCCTTTGGGGACAATTATATTTGTTTCAATATTAGCAGAATTAAATCGAGCTCCTTTTGATTTTATTGAAGGAGAAAGAGAATTAGTGTCAGGGTTTAATATTGAATACGGAGCTGGGGGATTTGCTTTAATTTTTTTAGCTGAGTATTCTAGAATTATTTTTATAAGAATGTTATTTGTTGTAATATTTTTGGGAGGAATAGGGTTTAGAATTATATTTTATTTTAAGTTAATAGGGTTAGGGTTTACATTTATTTGAATTCGAGGGTTATTGCCCCGATATCGTTATGATAAATTAATAAATTTAACTTGAAAATTTTTTTTACCACTTTCTTTAAATTATTTATTATTTTTTTTTTGTTATTTAATTTTTATTTGTAACTTTATTAGTATAAATTAATAGAAGTAATTCTTCTTTCTTAAGTTTTCAAAACAAATGCTTTTAAAGCTTATTAATTAAATTAATGAGTCTCAAAATTTAGATACTAATGGATTAATAATAAAATAAGAAAAATATAAAATTGTTATTACTTGACTTAATTCAGTAAAGGGGGGGTCTATAGGACAGCTTCCTAATCAAGTTAAAAGTCAAAAAATTGTAATAAAAGTTCAAAAAATAAATTTATTTAATGGGTAAAATTGATTTCCTTTAATGGATTTTATTATAGTAAAAGGGAGAATAACGAGAATTATAATAGATATTATTAAAGCAATAACTCCTCCTAATTTATTTGGAATAGAACGAAGAATGGCATAAGCAAAAAGAAAATATCATTCAGGTTGAATATGAATGGGAGTTACTATGGGGTTAGCTGGAATAAAATTATCTGGATCACTTAATATGAAAGGTTTATAAAGAGAGATAAATATTAAAATAATAATTATTAAAAAAAATCCCACTATGTCCTTAAATGAAAAGAATGGGTGGAAAGGAATTTTATCAATATTATTATTAATTCTAAGAGGGTTTCTAGATCCTGTTTGATGGAGAAATATAAGATGAATTATAGAAACGGCTAAGATAATGAAGGGTAAAATGAAATGAAATATGAAAAATCGATTTAAAGTAGCATTATTTACAGAGAATCCCCCTCAAATTCATTGAACTAGATTAGTCCCTAAATATGGGATTGCTGATAAGATATTTGTAATTACTGTTGCTCCTCAAAAAGATATTTGACCTCAGGGTAGAACATACCCCATGAAAGCAGCTATTATTATAAGTAATAAAATTATGCATCCGACAAGTCATGTGGGAGTAAATATAAATGATTCATAATAGATTCCTCGACCTACATGTAAATAAAGAATAATAAAAAAAAATGAGGCTCCATTTGAGTGGAGAGATCGAATTAATCACCCTGAATTTACATTACGATAAATATGATTTACTCTATCAAAAGCTCATTCAATATTAGGGGCATAATTTATAGTTAAAAATAAACCAGTAAGAATTTGAATAATTAAACAAAGTCCAGATAAGGACCCCATATTTCATAAGAATGAAATATTTGATGGAGTGGGTAAATTAATTAATGCATTAGTTAAAATTTTAAAAATTGGGTGTCTAGATTTAAGAGGATAAAATTTTAAATTTTTCATTAAGAAATAATTCGTATAGGTCCCTCATTTAATAAAATAATTTTTGTAGAAATAACTAAAGCTAATAGTAGATAATTTATTAAAATTAAAGTTATTCATATCTCATTTTTATTATAAAAATTTGATAAATGAAGGTTATTTTCTGTATTTATAAATTTCATTGAGTAGGAAAGAGGGGATATTTCTAAATTTATTATAATAGGTTGAATTTGAGTAAATATAATAAATAAAATAATAAAGGAAAAAATTAAAATAATTTTTTTATAGTTTAAATAAAAAATTTTATTGGGAGTTAGGCTAGAAATATAAATAAATAATACTAACAATCCCCCAATAAATGTTAAAAATATAATATAAGATATTCAAAATGAATAACTTATAATTCCTGTAATTAGAATTAAAATACAAGTTTGGATAATAATGAAAATTGTAATAATTAATGGATGATTTAAATTTAATAATCAAAAAGAATTAAATAGATATAAGATTAGTATTATATTAAATTTTAAAATATCAGAAAATAGTTTAAGAAAAATAATAATTTTGGAGATTATCGATGAATAAAGTATTTTTTTCTGAAGTTTTAAAAGAATATTCTTATCTTTGAGTTACAAAATCAAAATTTTTATTAAACTATTAAAACTTAAATGAAAATTTTTCAATTGAGAAAGTTTATTATAATTAGATATTTAATTAGTAATTTTATATTTTCTCTTAATCGTAAGCATTTATTGATTATTTTATTAAGTTTAGAATTAATTGTTTTAAATTTATTTTTTTATGTATATATTTATTTACTATTAAATTTATTAAATAGAGTTTATTTTTTAGTGATATTTATAGTTTTGACTGTGTGTGAGGGTGTTTTAGGGGTATCCATTTTAGTTTATATAATTCGTGTTCATGGAAAGGATTATGTTAGAGTTTATAGAATTTTTATTTAATGATAAAATTTATTTTTATGAGTCTTTCAGTGGTAATTTTATGTTTTATGAAAAATATATTTTGAATAGTTCAATATGCAATTTATTTTTTAATAGGTATATTTATATTAATACCTATTAAGGGGTATTTAATTTTTAATTTAAGTTATATTTTTAGATGTGATATAATTTCATATTTTTTAATTTTATTAAGAATTTGAATTAGTGGATTAATAGTTATAGCTAGATTTAAAATTTATTTAAAAAATTTTCACTCATCTTTATTTATTTTTAATATTAGATTTCTTTTATTAATATTAATTTGTACTTTTAGAACTTTGAATTTATTTATATTTTATTTATTTTTTGAAGGATCTTTAATTCCTGTTTTACTTTTAATTTTAGGTTGGGGGGCACAGCCTGAACGTATTCAAGCAGGATTTTATTTATTATTTTATACTATAGTTGTTTCTCTTCCCCTATTAATAGGAATTTTTTATATTTACGGAGAAGTGGGTTCACTCATAATTTATATGATTAATTGGGGTGATTTAAATTTAAATAATGCTTTTTTGTATGTGGTTATATTGGGGGCTTTTTTAGTTAAAATTCCAATGTTTTTAGTTCATTTATGATTGCCTAAAGCCCATTTAGAGGCTCCAATTTCTGGTTCAATAATTTTAGCTGGGATTATACTTAAATTGGGGGGATACGGGATTATTCGGGTATTAAAAATTATTAGTTATTTAAATATAAGATTTAATAGTTATTTAATTATATTAAGAATATTAGGGGGCTTATTAGTTAGATTAATATGTTTTTTTCAGATGGATATAAAGGCATTAGTTGCTTATTCTTCTGTAGTTCATATGGGGTTGATATTAGCTGGGCTATTAACTCAAACTTGTTGAGGAATTAGAGGAGCGTATTTAGTTATAATTGGGCATGGTTTATGTTCTTCAGGGTTATTTTGTTTAGTAAATTTAAATTATGAACGTTTATTTAGACGGAATTTAATTTTAAATAAGGGGATGCTATCAATAATACCTTCACTTTCTTTGTGATGATTTATGTTTTTATCGAGAAATATAGCAGCTCCTTTTTCTTTAAATCTATTGGGGGAAATTATGTTAATTAGAAGTTTAGTATCTTGATCTTTTAGTTTAATGTTATTATTGGGGTTAGTTTCTTTTTTTTCAGCGGGGTATAGCCTCTATTTATTTGCTTTTGTTCAACAGGGGGTAAGAGTAATAAATTTAAATAATTATTATTTAGTAGAATCTCGAGAATTTTTATTACTTTTTCTTCACTGAGTTCCCTTAAATTTATTATTTTTAGGGGTAGATTATATACTTTATTAGTTTAAATAGTTTAATTAAAATATTAATTTGTGGAATTAAAGTTATAACTGTGTTATTTTAGACCATTAATTTATATTTTATTACTAGATTATTTTTGATATTTTTAGCGATGATTAGCCTAATTTTTGGCAATTATTTAATTTTTAATAATTTATCTATTTTTTTGGAGTATAAATTTTATGGGGTAAATTCTGCTGACTTAATTATAGTATTATTGTTTGATTGAAAATCAACAATTTTTATAAGAACTGTGATATTTATTTCTAGAATGGTAATTTTATATAGAAGAAGTTATATATCTGGAGATTTAAATAAAGTTCGATTTTTACTTTTAGTTATTTTATTTGTTTTATCTATAATTTTAATAATTATTAGTCCTAATTTAGTCAGAATTTTGTTGGGTTGAGATGGATTAGGTTTAATTTCTTATTGTTTAGTTATTTTTTATCAAAATGTAAAATCTTATAATGCTGGAATATTAACTATTCTTTCAAATCGTGTAGGAGATGCGGCTATTTTATTATCAATTGCATGAATATTAAATTATGGGGGATGAAGATTTTATTTTTATTTAGATTATATAGAAAAAGATACACTAATAGTTTATATTGGAAGTTTAGTAATTTTAGCTGGAATAACTAAAAGAGCTCAAGTTCCATTTAGTGCCTGATTACCCGCTGCTATAGCAGCTCCTACACCTGTTTCTGCTTTAGTCCATTCTTCAACTTTAGTAACTGCAGGAGTTTACTTATTAATTCGGTTTAGCCCGTTATTAGTTAATACTAATTTATTTAAGATTCTTATATTAACGGGAGCATTAACTATATTTATTTCTGGGTTAGGCGCTAATTTTGAGTATGATTTAAAAAAAATTATTGCTCTTTCTACTCTTAGACAATTGGGTTTAATAATATGTATCTTAGGAGCCGGATTTAGAAATTTAGCTTTTTTTCATTTATTAGCTCATGCTTTTTTTAAAAGAATATTATTTTTATGTGCTGGTATTTTAATTCATAGTTTTGGGGATATACAAGATATTCGATTTATAGGTAATTCAGTGAAATTTATACCCTTAACATGCGGAATTTTTAATATTGCAAATTTAGCTTTATGTGGACTCCCCTTTTTAACTGGATTTTATTCGAAGGATTTGATTTTAGAAGTTAATTTATTAACTAATTTGAATATCCTAAGATTTTTTTTATGTTATTTATCAACAGGACTTACTGTCTGTTATTCTGTTCGTATTTTTTATTGGAGTTTTATTTCAGAATTTAATTTTTTAACTTTAATTAATTTACATGATGAAGATTGATTAATAGTTATAGGAATAATTTTTTTATTTATCTTAAGAATTTTAGGAGGAGCTAGATTAATCTGATTAATGACTCCAGTAATGATAATTGTTTATTTACCTTTATCTCTTAAGTTACTAGTTTTAGGTGTAATTATAGTAGGTGGAGTTTTAGGTGTAATAGTGAATTATTTTTATATGTTAATATCTTTTCGAATCCAATTAAAATTTCTGAGATTTTTGGGGGGTATTTGATTTATACCTTATTTAGCAACTTACGGAGTAAACAGAGGTATATTAAAATTAGGACTAGGGTTTAAAAAGATTTTAGATTTAGGATGAACTGAAGAATTATTAGCTATAAATGTAACTAATAATTTAAGTAAGTTAATAAAATTTTTTCAGGTTATTCATATAAATAATTTAAAAATTTATATGTTAATTTTTGTTAGTTGAATTTTTTTAGTTTTTATAATTTTAATTTA